>JARFNW010136847.1:0-10772 GCA_031763155.1 Dirona albolineata | reverse complement strand
ATATATTATAAATAGTCCCTCACATAACCACAAACATACAGACAAGAAATAACGGACCTATCCTTTTAGATATAGACAATACATTAAATGCATTCGTATGAGGAAGGATCAATCCCCTTAATACCCGTATAATCGGATTGTACTTTTTAGAACGTTATCATGACCGAGGACCATTCTATTTCAGAGATTGCATCATTCATCTTGCTATCCTCACTAACACGACGTCGCCCTCCCCTGCCCCCTCATCTATTTTGACATTCAAGGATTTTATGGTCGTAATCACGAGATACCATGCTAATATCAGGTGGTGGAGATGCTACACAGTTAACACGAACAATGTTACCAGTGAGTATAGAAAAGTTACGACCCTGTTCATTGCTCACCCATCAGTAGAAGTTGTATTGTTATTTGTTTTATACCTGGATCTACACCATTTTCAAACTTTTTGCATACCTCAATTTTGGATTTTAGCTTCTGGCAGCCCTCATTCCTCAATAAGTTGTAAGAACATTGGTTGTAGAAATAGAAATTGTAAACATTCCTATTACTGATTGCCCCTGGTTTCATTTGTACGTTCTAATTCATGGTTAATCTGTTAGAATAGCTAATATTAAAATTGAATCGTTATCATCGCAAATGTAAAAGGTAGGATTTAAGTCTATAAATACAGACAGGTCTATCTAGGTCAGACTTTGTTTACATTCCGCCCATCGACTTGTTAATATTGTTAACAGTGCGAATAAATAACCCCACACTTATTGATGCAATCATGTCCCAATTTTGGACTGAAATTAATAATTTCCTTTGCTTAAAACTACGAGTACGAGAAGACTCAAACGTCTTTAAGGCTATTCGTGCTTACCACAGAATAAGAAATTACGAGAAGCGACAGTAGACGATTTTTAGCACAGTTTTCGTACCACTTCAGATCATCAAAAAAATAGTAAAACAAAATGGTGAACACTGTTTAAAATGACTATGTCCTCCATACCTATTTCGTCTGGTCGTGGCGACTGGAGGCAAATGGAGCCTTTTATTGTCACTTCTGTGTATTGTTTTTTATTATGTGATACGTACGCCTGGTTTTTTTTGTTTTTTGGGGGGTTTTTTTCTTGTTTTTTTTGTGTTTTTTTGTTTGTTTGTTTGTTTGTTTGGGTTTTTTTTCCTTCAACATGTATTCACCCTGTCTGTGTGTGTGTGTGTATGAATTGGTACATGTGTGCGTCTTGTGTGCGTGTCTGAGTGTATTCATGAATTTATGCAAACTTGATTTGTTTGACTGCAATGTAAACCAAAAAGGAATTTGCTTATGGACAATAAAGATATATTATTATTATTATTATTATTATTATTATATCTAGATAGAGACATGCACTATTGAATGCAGTTTAAAAACGCACACATCTTTTATCTTAGTGTGGAACCATTGCATTCAGTTTCCATCCGCTTTTAATTTCCGCATTTCCGCGCTGAAATAATAATAATAAATGGCATTTATATAGCCCTTATCCACGATCATCACCATGCTCTAAACGCTTTACAGTAGCACATTTCCCTCGAGGTAAGCAATGGAACACTCAACACTTAATACGTCACACGCTGCCTGTTAAGCGTGATAAATTTTTGGACAAAGACAAATGCTGCTTACAAATGCCATCACTATTGATTGAAATGTAAATAGTAAAAAGTAAATGTAAATGTAAATGTAAATGTAAATGTAAATGTAAATGTAAATGTTAATGTTAATATAAATGTAAATATAAATGTACATGTAAATGTAAATGTAAATGTAAATGTAAATGTAAATGTTAATGTAAATGTAAATGTAAATGTAAATGTAAATGTTAATGTAAATGTACATGTAAATGTACATGTAAATGCAAATATTAATGTAAATGGAAATGTTAATGTAAATGTAAATGTTAATGTAAATGTAAATGTAAATGTTAATGTAAATGTAAATGTAAATGTTAATGTAAATGTAAATGTTAATCTGCACCATTGTGTTATTGATGCGTCGAGAATCGGCAATAAAACAATGGCGGTGGTTGAAGCCAAGGTATCTACGTCATCTGCCTGGGCTTAACAGTAACCCATTTGAGTTAAAAAACAATACCAATGTCGAACGTAAGCACTTTAAATGAGGCTTGAAGAAATAGCCCATCGACAAGCTCTAAAAGTACCAGGAAATAAACTTGTCTGAGATTGTGATAATCGTTCTGTTGTGGATGGTGTTGGGATAGGATTATTTAGAAAAGCTCGATAGCCATAAACTAGCAGTACACTAAAAGGACCGTCTGAATTATACATTAAAAGTGTCTCGTCTCATTATTGATCGTCTCAAGCTGAAAACAAAAGGAGACCTGTATACATCTCATTTGCCATAACAAGCCACCAACACGTCTTCTGGTTCGTCTTGTTTTTCCTGTTCTTGCTCTTATTATTGTTCTTGTTCCTATTCTTGTTCTTATTCGTTTTATTGTTCTTCTTGCTCTTGTCTTACTCGGTTTTTTTCAGCCCCCTCCCCTTGAAATACGTTTAGTTTGTTTAGTTACCCTTATGCGTTACCGGTGTCATTCTCACATAGATATAACCATCAAGTGGGGGTGCTATTATTAGATCTTGTGTTTTGCGTTTTCTATTTCTCTTGGATCATTCATCAGTCTCATTCATGATCAAGTGTGAGTTGATAAATATCTTACTGTCATTTGAAGTTGTACAAAATTAGATACTCTGAATACAGCTGATGAAAATCAGAAAAAGTATATCTTTCCCAACGGTTTACTGAGTATTTAAAACAGGTTTGCAACTTTCACACTTTACAAAGCTGCTCCTACCCTTAAAATTTTTTTCTAAACAAAAATTAAATAAATAACGTACTATGAATTATGTGCTGAACTAACGAATAAATAAGTGAACACACAATCATTATTGTACAAAAACAAACTGTTGTAGATTTACACCATGGTTTATCAGTATTTTTTCGTTATACATTCATGTGTGGTGGTGTGAAATGGTTTGTTAAAAACAATCGCATTTTGTTATGGTGATATTGCGTCTTTTATCAATTTCGAAGAATTATAGGAGTGGTTTCAGCTTTCTATAATGTTCCAAAGATGTAAAATTACGTTTGCATTGAGCTTGTGTTGAGCTGTCTGTCTCTTTCCACCTGTATTTGGTAGACATATTACTGCTGGTTTTGGTACTTTTCTAGTTAGTGAACGCCCTTTCCGTGGTGTGGATCCCAAGCCGAGGACGGATTTGTCAGTATTGGTCTAAAACCAAAGGAGCCTTCGTTGAAAGAATAATGGCAGATTAATCAATTCTAACGTCATGTTATCATTCCTGGTGAAGTGATAATGCCAGTAACGGTTTGATACCTCGATGGCCACTTAGCTTTTTTCTCATTTGAAACCCATCTACATCTATTGGGTTCAATTTCAGGAACGCCATGCTTCCCCATCCATTAACCCGGATTTCAATAATGCACAATGTTTTATTGTTACAGCCTGGAACTCAATCTAATGATGTGAATAATTGACAAAAGCAGCATTTACATTCGCTTTGCAATTTTATTTTCAGCTAGCTTTTGTGCCTTGTGTTTTTACACCGCCGGTTTGAGTTCATGTCCTGACACAATGTGTCATACCAGGAGACACAGAAAGAACCGAACCCACGTATTTCGCTATAACATTGTTGAATACGTTCAGAAATAAACTATATTTTGCAAGACTAGAGATGGATGCCTGTTAAAAACTGGAATGTTTCATAAACAGATGACAAAGTATTACATATTTAAATCCTCACACGATTTCACAGTTGGTGAGTTTCAGTTAAATGAGTATATAACATGGTCCTAGTTCGAAATCTTACCTCAGTATGTAACCAACACCTTCTCTGGAAATCCAACGATTATTTCTTGGAATTCTTTTCTAGCTGAAATGTCGGTATTGAGTACAGCAGAATCTTTCACTATGCACAGTTTTATGCTCACTTTGTCAGTCTGGGTCGACCGGATGACGAACTGCAATGGACCTGTTATTGTCCTTAAAATTGTTTCACCCATATATGAAGTCTTGAATTACATGACCCCGTTATTTTCAGTTGAACTTATTCCGGAACAAAAAAAAGATAATCTTTAAATAAATCAGTTTTGAGATAGGCTTCCTCAGCAAATGCTTGTGTTGTTTAGTCCACGTCATTTCAAAGAGACGCAAATATAAATTATAGATACACATTCACGCAATTGTAATTGGTTAAGTAAAGTGTTGATTTAAAACTGTCCAAATGGTCCAGTTCAATTACATTAAGGTCAATACAACGTCAAAACAAAATATCGTGTTTGCTTCAAGTGAAAATGTGTGCACAAAATGGGAAAGGGCGATATTTTACTCGGTAAAATGAGTGCGAGTCGTACCAGGCAAACTTAATTCATCGGTTTGAAAATTTGGACAAGCGTCATGTATTACCTCATCTATATTTATGCAGACTTTTGTTCAATTTTGCTTTAAAAGTAAAATAAAGTTAAAGGAATAAACGTGGGTTGCGTTCTGTGTCACCCGGTTTCATTTCAATATATCGGGGGATATGGAAACTGAGCAAGATGATAGCAGGACAAGATTATGTCGCAAGTAATCACCACTTTAGAGTGTCTTTCATTTTAATTTTAATTTTAAATGTTGATCAAAGTTAACCATTTCCTGCTAAGTGTAAGAATACTTCAACTCATATAGTATTTAAATGGAAAAGCCATTTGCTTTGTCGGTAAAAAAACAAATCCAGACAAAAATATAAAGAATTATTTAAAAGTGATACCGAAAAGATTAAAATAATGTCTGCAAACGCTTTCATAAAATATCCAGTTTTAGAAGCTTTTTGAAAAATGTAATAATATTATCACAGGTTTTGTATTGTGATAGCAAGGTAATTCTATAACATAGAAGCACATAAAGTAAAACCTTTCACGTTATATAGCTTTACATGATTATATTTTGATTAACAGATCTTTTCAGAATTTCTACTGAGATTTCTATTTCATCGTCACTTTGTCGCCATACTTTCAAAAACCGATCATCATTGGGTTTTCCAATACCAGTGATTCCCACCATCAGATGTTGATTGTTTGTGTAAAGTAATCAGGAAGAAGAGAATAATATTTACATTATATTGTTATGACCTCCGGATGTTTGTTCATCTAAACGATATGTGCGTTTCATCAATAAGTAGTTATAAATATTGTTGACATAATTTACCTGTAGCGCTATGTATTTCGTTATGTTTTAATTCTTTCATAATATAGGAGCAAACGAATAATTATTATCTGTACTTAGAATAACATTCTAGTAAGGGCACGGAACTATTATATGCCTAACTCTTCTCAGTGATGCATGCTGGTCTATGTATTAAATATAACCTGAAAAAACGTACGTGATGCATGCTGGTCTATCTATATAATATAACCTGACAAAATGTACGTGATGCATGCTGGTCTATCTATATAATATAACCTGACAAAATGTACGTGATGCATGCTGGTCTATCAATATAATATAACCTGACAAAATGTACGTGATGCATGCTGGTCTATCAATATAATATAACCTGACAAAACGTACGTAATGCATGCTGGTCTATCAATATAATATAACCTGACAAAACGTACGTGATGCATGCTGGTCTATCTATATAATGTAACCTGACAAATCGTACTTGATGCAGAATTAACATTATTTCGCTCCGTGTTATTGCACACTTCCGTCAGTATAAACACAACTATAACCATAGACTGCTCAAAACAAACATCGATATTAGGAGTGTAAAAGTTTGAAATGACGAGTCAGAAAGATTCTGCGATAGTGCGGTCGCTCCGAAGACGTATTTTCTATAAATAGTTGTCTGGTACAGATGCACTGATCCCCTGCTTTCCTGACACATCTTGATTCATTTATTTTCCAGCTCTGTATCATGTCATAATGTGTACTAGTTGGGCACAGACTTGCACTTAACCTGGGTACATTTTATTACGGTTTGCGAATCGATGAATTCTGCCTTGTTCAATGTTCTATGTCAGACACAGGACTGGTCCCTACACTGTTTAATCACGGTTCTAAAGGGCACAGATAACAAACAAACAAAACCTTAGGACTAATGCACCTGAAGTCATTATATAAGTATTTATCTGGCATTACGATTGTTAACATGCAAATGAACATATCTAATTCTGCAACAAGCATTCACTGCCAAAAACAAATACATTAAGAGATACAGTATCTGTTTCATTGGTACTAATTTGATATAAATGTTGAATTATGTATTGGTAAAGATCGTTACAAACATAAGTAAATGGGAATTATTTTCATTCCCAGGTAATCTAGAACAAAACGGTATGGAGACATGTAATGTTTGTTGTCGGCAATGAGTTCAAAGTTCATACCCGTCAGCCTTGACATGTCAAATTATGGTTAATTCAGTGTTATAAAACAAATTAACTCTGAAAGGTAACGTTGGTAACATTGTGAGCTACACATCGGTGAGGAGACAGCATGTCAGAGAGCCATTAATGGTTCTAGATGGCTACCGGAGTGGTTGCTAATTAGCATTCGTATTGGTCGTCAGAATGAATGGGATATGCTCCGACATGCTTATCTATGTGAGATTTACAAAAAAACAAAAAAAACCAATCCAGCACAACTACATAACAATCTACCAATTCAAAGTATAGTTTTATGAGGATATTCAACTGATCTGGTAGAGAAATATTGGAATTGTTAGTGGCTAAGTGGCCAGGCCAGGGGGTCGAGATCAGGGGTTTCCGTCATCGATCTGGCATCGTTAGCCTTGACGTTGAGACCTTAAGAAATATTCTTTGCACAATTTGAATAAGGAATTTCATGATTGTTGTTTTAGGTACTTCCTGAATAGACAGGTCAACTTGCTGCGGAAGATCGCCAGGTCATCGTGTCTTGTTCTGAAAATGTCTGATAATCAGAAAAGCCATTTTACATTAATGATAATATACCCTACACATGAAAACAAATTTAAACTAAACAAGCAAAGATCACATGAGGAAAACATACAATAACCATTCAAAATGATTAAACGGAACTGTCTATAATGCCAATTATTACTTTAGGGGTGGCGGATAAGTCCAGAGGTAGTGGTATTGTCTTCTGATCACGTCGGGGCGAAGTTGTCGTGGCAGGCATGGGTTGGTCGACGAAAATATTTTGCCTATTATCTGTTCTTGTCTTCCACTGACACTATTACATTATCACACTATCATTCTGTCTACCAGACCATCATTTATTTTCAATAATTACGTTAGTTGCTAACGCAATTTTATCAAAATGGCTCTTGGTTATAAATCCGCCCAGGGGACACTAGTATCCAAAATATATAATCCCGCATAGCTATGAATGTCTGAAAAAAAGATTGTATAACCAATTCCATCAATATCATGTACAAATGTATGCAATTTCATAGGATATCACCACCTCCTGTATTTCAAAAACTAAATCTTCAATCGTTCCTCGGGAGACATCTTATGCAAATTTTCTGATGATAATTGAGTTGACCTACTTTGAACATCTTCTTTACAAATCGATAGATAAATTGATCAGACTGCTTGAAGTTTTCTTCCATTTTCTTTGTTCATAATATGATAGATGCAGCATTGAGGAAGTCGTGGAAACCCGAAACGTTTATTCCCTGTTTATCGTCATTTACAGAAGCCATAATATTATAATATACAACGATTATTCTATAGAATTTGAGGGCCGTTTCAGTAGAGGGCCCCATACATACTTGTTGTTTTCCAACACTGGTCTAATAACAGATATACGCTTTAATGTTGTCAACATGACATCTACATTCATGTAACCGTATTGTCATCTTGTGTATCCTTCCGCTACGTCGACGCCCCTTAAGCTGGGTGATATATCTACATATTACATATCACACACACATACACACACACAGAGTAAATTACTTGTTTTCTTTGTTAAAATCAATGACCTTCCCAATGTAATACAGACCTCATGTTTCAAGCATAATGTGAACTTTTCCTCAATGTCAATAACCTCTTTTTTTCGCCAGCTTCTGTTCCAGAAACGAATTGATGAGGGGAAAAAGAGGTCGTTCGAGAGTCAAAATCGTATCATCAATATTCGAACTAACCAGACGAGCGAAGCTGCCCTTTACTGTGTGGAAATAGAATTTCAACAATACCAAAAGGAGGATAAAGATTCAATGAATGAGATCGTGCTGTTAGAATCATGTCATGACAGAGTACATTCTAAATGCTAGGCCGTCTTGAATCGTCGTATGTTACGTACAGTATTGCCAGATTGAAACAAATGAAATCAATTGGTGCCCAAAAACAATAAATGTAGCCAGACTTTATAGCTAGTAAATAATTGACGAACAGTGAACGCTTTGTATTGGTTTCTTATTCTTTTTGCTTCCAGCTACCCGAAGTTGAATTGCAAATAATGTGATATAATGATTTATATACATTTTCCCCTCCGTGATTTTATCCGTCTATAATCAACCATACAGGAACTGATACATTGTTACGTGCCAGACTTGCTTGCTTAGCTTAGTAATCTTATCCATTGTGGCCTGAACCGGTATTTCAGAACTCTTTCAATAAGCCAGAAGAACAACATTGATTATATCTCGTGGCTAAATTCAGTATTTAGTTAGAAAACAACCTGAATTGAAATAAATCATATTATATATATGGGAAGGCAATGTTATAGGAGTATCGGTGGACGAATAGTGAACACAACTCGACAGTTGGTGTTGACAATCAATGTCTACCATGGCTGGTGAGTGGACTGGATTCTAAGCCATCACGACAATATTTATATATAATAAAATTTATATGCTCACCGGTGCGTGTGTCCTTAGGCAAATCACTTTTGCCCTGCTTACCTCGTCTTATTAGACTAAGGGGTCCCCTCGACTGTAAGAAGCGTTGTCATTATCCACCAATTTTATTCGCGCCTAACAGGCCGTGTTTGGCATAACTAGTGTTGAGAATTCCTTTGCTTTACCAGGGCAAATGTGATGATCGCGAATATGCGCTATGCAAATGTAAAGATACATTATAATTACAAGCGAGAGAGACAAATCTACTCTCCATCGAGGGAGACTAATAGGTTGAACAGACAATGAAAGTAAAGGGCACTCCATTTGGATCCTATTTCATTTTAAAACGGCCTTGGAAAAACAATACTGATAATACGTCACGAGGAAAAACATCGGCCGCCGCTGGTTTGCGACTAACGTGCATGTTACTACATCCCCGCCTCTGTCTTGCCCTACTCTGACAATGACATACAAATGTGAATTAATACCCCTCATCCTCCCGGTATAAAACAACAACCAAGTGTCATGGTTATATCCACTCATGGGTGTGTTTGCAGCTGTAACTATCAAAATCAGCCTGCAGATCAGAGGGCAAGCTGGGTCACTTTTATATTATTTCAAAGGGCTACCACTTTTATGAAATGAAAATATAAGCATTAATATTATATGACTTGAGAGCGGACACTGATTGTGCACATGATAAGAATATCAAAATGTTGCAGCGCCAGTGACAGATTATAAACAAGAAGGAATAAAGTTTGTCGAAAGGGGAGATTCTTCTTCTTCTTCTTCCACGTAATGTCGACCTTCAAATAGAAGATTATGACATGTTCGTTTGTGTGTATTGTTACTGGGTCACTTCACGTATTAAATTGGTTTTGGATGTGGGGGGTGGACTACTTCGAGAGAGTTGGTTGATTCGGACGTGATATACCTGCCACGGCAACACCGCCTTACCGACAAGAGCAGAACAGCCCTGTATCACAGAGCCATGCCTCCGCCCCAAATTGTGGGGTGAGCCCTCCTTTCGACAATCTTTTCTTTTGTCATTTTGTTTATTATCTCACGGGTCCGACATTTTCGTTCTATAATGCTATTAATCATTGTATCATGCTTCATACTGTTTACGCCCAAAAGTATCATTTTTCCATTTTTTACAGCACTTTCATTCAATCTGCAAGACAGACTTGATCCGTGCGTCAACATTACAACAGAAGCCTGCCAATGGGGAATGAGCAGGATATTCAAGGCCGTTAGCGATCCAGACTAAATCAAATTAGAGCGAACATAGAATTAAGTGAAAGGTTTCCAAGGGCGCACTATTAACGTAATTTGGTTTTCCCGTAAAATATATTTACAACCCGTATAACAAACCATCACATGTCCCTCTTGATCCGATCACCACCCCATTTTTGTTACAGGCTAATCTCATTTGACGTGTCTCGAGAAGGCCTTGCCAAGGTAAACATGGCTGTTTTGCTATAATGTAATGGCACATAATAATGTGCCCAGAAATCGTGTCAAAAACTCAGGACATTTCCCAAAAACACTTTATAAAACATTCAGGCTATGACAAAAAAATGTGTTTGAAGATTGGTTTACAATTTAATTATTTGTTTTTTAAAAAACCAGCCCCATAATTTTGACTTAACAAACATCTGTTTTGTGATAGCCTTGCTGATAATATTATCAAAACGTGAGACTGATTTCACTTGACTTTCTAGGTTTATTTTACTAACGATCGCAAATATTTGATGGCCAGCTAAACCTTTAAACTTGACTAAAGCGTTATTTTCGGTTTTTATTGAATGAGGATTTTTATATATTTTGCGACCAGTCCAAATTAGTCCGCAACTTGGAATTTTGGCACATAAAGTATATACACATGTACATATACTATA
>JARFNW010136836.1:0-10773 GCA_031763155.1 Dirona albolineata | reverse complement strand
TTACCGATAAACATGTTGCTGTTACCCCAGTGGTTACTCTTCAGTTACAGGACAACTGGGAGTTGCCACCTGGGCAAATATATTAATATGATTATGATATTATAGTTATAGAGTAGAGAGAGAAGGAATGTGCTCTTGACTCTGACAATACAATGACTAAACTAGCTACAGATTACAGACTGAGTGAGACACACACTGACACTGACACATTTCAATTTCATTCATTTATTATTATTTGTCATCGACTGGCCCTGACTGGGACTGATTAATGATAGGAATAGGAATAGGAGTAGGAGTAGGAGGATAGTATTAGTAATAGTTTTAATAGAGTGAACACAGTGATTGTATTGTGATGATAATGATAAGATTAAGATAATTACTTTTTGACAATGACAATGACAATATGAATATATAATGATGATGATGATGGATGATACTAGGTCTACTACTGATGATCAGATAGATAGTTAGTTTAGTTTAGTATTAGTATTAGTGTATTACAGTATTAGTATTAGTTTAGTAGTGGAAGAGACTCGACATAATCTAGGTGGCTTAACAAACCTCAGTGTCAGGCTTTAATTGATAAATATATATATTCCTAAAACCCTCTTCTTGACAGTTGACCAAAATATAAATAATATTTCTCTAGCTACACAGAAAAGAATCCCATGGGAAAGTACTGAGAGTGAGATAAGGATGTCGGTCCTGTCTAGCTATCCACCATCTTGAATAAAAAACAAACAATGATATGTTTCCATTCATCCTTTGAGTTACAGAAATACATTTGTAAGGCAACCATGGATGTATGCCAATTTTGGTTGCAAAGAAACAAGTACAATTCATACATATTGATATATAAAGTGGTTTTAATCTGTTATAAAGACGTACATTAAGAAAACTTGACAATCATTTTTTTTCTTTTGCAAATAATCACATTTAGTCCGAGCTTAACTTGAGTTGATAAATTATTATCATTACAAAGATAAAGCTACCTCCAACATATTTGCTATGCAAAAAAGGGAAAATAGTATAGCTCCAAGAATAAAAAAACAACAAAAAACAAAGAACTTTTGGGTCTGCCATTTGTCAGCTAACAAACACAGAAAACAAAACAAATCAACCCCCCCCCCCCCAACAAAACAACAAAAACCCCTAAACACTAATAGATAGTTAAGGTGAGCTCAAGCAGACAGTTTAAGAGCCGTTAAAATTAATTGCACACCTAATGCGAATAAGTATTTGATATTCATGTCTCTGGGGAACAACTCATACATGCAGATAATCTTGGCGTTGTAACAGTCTTCTTTCATAATAATATTATTCTGATAATTATTCCTTATGCTGTGCTTAGGCGTAACACCAAGAAAATATAAAATATGTTTATACCTTGAGAGTGAGAGGTTAGGAGGGTTTTTAATAAATCCATGCTCATTTGAATGAGAAAAATCAAATCTAATTACCGAATATGAAATAATATTATTCTTAAACAAATTACGATTATCATGACGTTAAAAAAGTCTTTGGTTTATATTTAGTATGGAACCATTTTACAGCGGAAGTTGCTGTGTAAACTCTGACATTCACTCTGAGGTCGTCTCTTCCCTACCTACTTTCTCTTTGGGAAAGATCCAACATACATAATGGCTGCTCTTGGCAAAGTTCTTGCAAGGTTTTCCTGTAAGTGAATGCATATTTCAAGATTTTCAATTACTTTCACACTTCTTGTACATAATAAACCTATTATTATTGCTCATGATGCAACATTTTCGATGTGCTTTATAACGTTAACCCATGAACCGCCGACTCTCGTTCTAAAATATTGATAGGGATTCTGACTTTGACTCGACTCCATCGACTTTCGACGGAGTCCAGAGTAGGAGAGCAGCAGAGAGAATGGGTTTGATTAGCTTTTATCAGGCTATCTTCTTGACTTGAACAAGAACAAAACGTTAGTTTACTACACGAGACAGATGAGTTAAACCAAGTAGTAGGTTATTACTATATTATTATTAGATTTAGATTAACTAGTAGACACAGTCACAGTAGGGAGTTGGACAGTAAGAAGAAACACTAGACTACCACTACCACACCACATGTGAAGTGCGTGAGGATTTTTTGTGGGGCTTTTTTGTGACCTCCAATGTCTGTTGAGATCGAGATTGTGAGATCCTAGGTGCGGATCCTGATGGCAGTGCTTCCGATTTTGAGTCTTTTTGAAAGACTCTTTAGGTACGATGGCAGGCATTTTATTATCCTCTCTTGACTCAGGTGTCAATGAATACCCAGCTACAGGCAGAGAAATGTCAGTATGCTAGTATGTTGCACTTAATTTACTAACACACACTTCTCTTACTCTTAATTTTAATTGTATGAGTGTTTGCTCCCCAGAGTCAGAGAGTTAAGAACGATAATATATTGAATGACATAAGAGTACATAGCCTGCCGACTAATAAATGATCTGATGTAAAGTCTGTTAGTCTGTACTTGTAAGGATACATACCATAAACCCATCTTTATCTTGCCTTATCTTTTATGTGGAGGGCAGATTCTGCTGTTGTCATAGAGGGAGGCTGTTGACAAGGGAACACAGCTTACATTTTTATGCAGACTTTTTTACAATCTAATGTACCCGTATTATTAAATCAAGATTGTGCTAGACGGTCTAAGTCTTTTTCATTTTATTTTCATGATAAATTTTTGCAAAATATCAAAATATATGTCCATCTTTTTCCTGATTTTTTTCCCTTTTAAACTAGAATTAATTTTTCAAAAGGGCTGCATTATGGTTGTTAGAGTTAGTAGTATCAATGGTGCTTCTATGATATTGATTAGGTCACAGCAAAAAAGAAAAGAAGCAATATTATACATTGACTTTTTCTTTACCTTCCACTTTGAACTGTATTTTTTTCACCAGCAGGCACAAGGCCTGCTGTCAGAAGTGTCTACACAGCATCTCGAAAAAATCTCATGATAGATGGAGAAACTAAAGTGATCTGTCAAGGTTTTACAGGAAAACAAGTGAGTTTCAATCTTAAATAGATATAGTGACTGATGGTATTCTGGTAAACTTCTATGGAAATATTGTGTTTAGAAATATATATATATCTCTCTTTAAAAACTAGTAACCAGTGGATTGTAGAATACAGAAGGCAGTGGGGAATGTATGCAAAGCACTCCTTTTGAAAATGTACTCTTATACACTCTCTTATTGACTGTGACCTTATTTGCACTATATTATGACCTTGACATGTGTAGTTTGCTCATGAAGTATGTGATCAACACCTGTCAATGCATTCACCAAGACTAGTAAGAGTAGGAGCAGGAAATAGTCTTTCCAAATTTACATGAAAGAATGGGCTTCTTTGCCAATCATAGTTGAAGATTGAGAAATAAGCCATGTCTTTGTTTATGTTTGTTTCCTTTCTTTTGTCATCACCAGGGGACCTTTCACAGTCAGCAAGCCCTTGACTATGGCACCAAACTGGTTGGTGGCGTTTCCCCTGCCAAGGCTGGTACTCAGCATTTGGGATTGCCGGTGTTTGCCAATGTTAAAGAGGTACTCTTTTTAGTTTTTCCATGCTTTGTCTTTTGGAGTTTTAATGAGTTGATTCATTCAATATTAATACAATGCTTTAAAATGTCATCCTTTTTAATTTTGGTAGGAAAAGTAGAACAACTTTCAAATTATTTTACTTTTAGTAAGCTTGCATATATTTAGTTACGGGAAATTGGTATTGTGCCACTGACCTACCGAATCACATATTTGTCTTGTGTTTCCATTTCAGGCCAGGGAAGAAACAGGAGCAACTGCATCTGTGATATTCGTTCCCCCACCTTTTGCAGCTGCTGCTGTTATTGAAGCTATTGATGCTGAGATGCCACTCGTGGTTTGCATCACAGAAGGTATTCCTCAGCAGGACATGGTACGAGTCAAACACAAGCTTGTCAGGCAGGATAAGACAAGACTCATCGGACCAAACTGTCCTGGAATTATCAAGGTGGGTTGACCATTCCCATTTTATTTATGTTAGAAATAAATAAGAAACACCAAATATATGAAAGTGATATTTTGTCAGTACTACCTTAGTTATGGAAGTAAATACTGGAATATAACAACTAGGAACATAAGCAGGTTTATAACTTTTTATGACAAATTACTTATTTAGAAGAATGCATAGCAAAGTTTGACCAAACAAGGTCAGATCTGAACACCTGCTAACAAAATCAAACCGCACCAATCTGAGATCAATAATTAAAAGAAGAAATTCGTAATGAAAATGCAAAAATGCTTCCAAGCAGAACACTGTACTTAACAGCTGATGGGAGAAGAAAAGAGGCCGGTTGAAAGAAAGATTGTGACGAATCACCATAAAGTAGCTAGAAATAAAAAAAGAGAGGCAGGCCTGGCCTGACATGGAGAACCATCAGCTCATGAGAGGCCAACCACCAACAATGGAGAATTAATGTGCCCCAGGAATTGATCAAGATTAAATAAGCATCAGTATTAATTGTAAGTAGCAATTGCAAGTAGTGGAAGGTTTCTATTGAATTATATACAAACCCTTTTCATAATTTTCTTGTTACCAAATGTGATAGGATGGTATCAGAGTAGATACTTAGTCTTTACATGGGTAACAAATAGCAAGCAATATACTGTATACAGCTGGTAATGTTTGACAGGTAATTAACCAGTATAGTTCATGGCATTAGTTACAAGGCTTGGATTCTATTTACGCAAAGATAGATGTGAAAGTGATAGGCACATGAGCTAAGTGAATATTGATATCTATTTCATTTTTCATTCATTGCTGTAAGTAATACATTGAGAACAAAATGTTATACAAACATGAGTTACTCATTACCTTATTCAGATGCAAGATAATTTTATAGAAGCTTTTAAAATATCTGAATTAGGATGTTATGTTACCTGGGATATTGTTTTTTAAATGTATTTGTTTGTGTGTTATTTCATGCTATATCATCTCCATTTTATTACCAACCCTATTAATAGCTTTTGGGAGGGATTGTAATTTAATGAATTGAATTAGAGTTAGAGTCATTAACAATATTCCCAAAGTAATGTTTATTTGGTTATGGTGCAACGATTGCCTTTGCTCTCAAATCAATGCCAGCATTCCAACAACAGAAGCACTGATAGCATTGATTTCACTCAGAGACATTTGTATTACAAGGTCATCACCAGTGCACTTTGGTGTGGGCGATGAATATTATGCCTAAAACAACCATACCCTGGCTGGAGTTAATTGAAAGTGCACAGTGAGCTTAATTGGCATTATACGCTAGTTTACTTATTTGTTATTTTAAAAAAATAATTATATTTGCGATTAATTAACTGCTCTTGTTAAATCGATGTAAAGTAAAAAGATGGGTTTTGTAGTCTGTATCTTTGCATAAGTACAGGCTCCCAACAGTTCTTGGTATTCAATGTCCTTCTCAACACCCCGGGGAGAATATAGTAGGAGCTGACAGTTAGACTAGACACATCACTACTGGTACTAGCATTCTGGTAATATCACTGACTGCCTGTAGCTGGGTACCATTCATGCCAGCGTTCAGAGGAAAATGTGTGTAATGAGGCACTCAACCTAGCGTTGTCAGGATCTGGAGATCAACGGCCAAACTACTTGGCTACTGATGTAAATGTATTGTGTTTTGAAAATGATGCTTTTGTTTTTTTTTAAGGTATATTTATTCTCTCTCACTCCCTCACATAGCCTGGAGGTTGCAAGATTGGTATCATGCCTGGACACATACACATGCCTGGCAAAATTGGTATGTAAACCAGTGTAATGTTTTGGATTGGGGGGGGGGGGGGGGGGGGTAGTTTAAAAGAACAATGGGGGCCAGATCATTGTCAGACTTTGAAAACTAATTGCAGTTTATGTGGGATTTTTTATTGGTTTGTGGAAATAATTTCGATGGGAATGAAATTTTGCATTTAAAAGTGATAATTGATATGATATTGTGATGGCAATAAGTTTATTATGAGAAAGATAATGAAACTTATGATGAATAAAGTTTATTATTATTATTATTCATTTTTAAAATAGATTGTTATGAGAAACTTAAAAGGAAAGTGTTTGTAATCAAGTCACTAAGCATCAGTATTGCAGTGTAATCACCAGTTCTATGTCGTTCAAAATATAGAAAAAGAATACCTATGAGATCCAGCGCCCTTACTCACAGTCCATATGTAAACTATTCGCACATTTTGGCACAATCTTATTTGATGTCATTCAACATTGAATTGTGCTCGAAATGTGACATAATTATAGGGATTCAGTGTGTGTCAAAATGTCCTATCAGTTAATGTAAGGTATGTGTATACATCCACAGGCCTAGATATCCTTATTGGTCAGGTTGATGGGTAAAAGAAGATAGTTTTACATGTCTTTCCTTCTTTCAGTTGGGAAGAATGAGAGAAATATTGCCATTTTGACAGACATGAAAAGATGAGGTGTAATGATCTTTGAAAATATTGTGTTTCCCTTTTGAAGGTATCGTTTCTAGATCTGGAACATTAACATATGAGGCCGTACATCAGACCACGCAAGTAGGCCTTGGTCAGTCACTGTGTGTGGGTATTGGAGGGGACCCTTTCAATGGAACCAACTTTATTGACTGCTTGGAAGTGTTTTTAAACGATCCTGATACAGAAGGTAAGTGTATTGTAAAGTTCTTAATGCGCACAGCTATATTTTTGTTTCTTTTGGATACACATGTTTGAATTGTTGACAATCGTTGGAAACTAGAGCTGTTTTGTTTCACTTGTGTACAAATGCATTCTACATTTAGAAGATCGTCTTACATGATACTTGTATGTTGAGAGCAATTGTCTGACTCTTAGTGTAGCATAAATGTGTGAAGGGGGAAGCGAACTTCTTTTTTCTTTATGTTCCTCAAAGAAAATGAATTTAATTTATTTAAGAAAGGTCTCTGCTCCTATTGTGGGGGGAGATAATAGCCAAACAAAATTTACTTTTGAATATTCCCAAATAGAATTATTGTATTTTGATTAGAAAATATATATTTTTATATGTTAACTGAGAAGTCTTCATGTAATTACATAATATCAAGACCTATTGGTGATTTATGTGAAAGCTTAATTTTTGTTCAAGGGCCTTTTCATGTAGATTGTTATTTAGTATGAAGTGTATACGGTTTTCTTTTATATGTGTAAACTGTATTACTTTAGCAACTGAGAGTCATTTTATTTTTTTCATGCTGGTCTGTTGCAGGTATTATTTTGATTGGAGAGATTGGAGGGCAGGCTGAGGAGAATGCAGCTGAATATCTCATCCAGCATAATTCTGTAAGTTTTACTCTGGCATAAGTTATGGTAATTAATGCTGTTAATTTTGTTCATTGCTTCTTTTCTCTGTTACCCTTTATGTAAAAGCCCTTGAACCACATTAGCATATAACAGCTGCCAGGAGTATAGCCAGCCACACCTATCACCATATCAAAACCTTGATAAGGAGAATCATTATAATATTATCATGCTGATCTTGTTGCATAGTAGAAGCATGAAGGTTTTGAGAGGTGATACATGAATATTTGCAGTATTAAGGTAAAACAAAGAAGGGCTGAAAATATTGTTTTTAAACAATAGCAATGTACATTTTCATTAAATAGAGAGTCATGCCATTGCATTTTTTGGAAATGCTGGCTTAACTATGTGTTATTTGTCTTTGAAAATAATGGAAATGCATTTTGATTTAAATCACTGATTTTGGACAATTTGTGGTCACTTACTAACATGCATATTTTTGGGTTCTTTTTGAAGCAAACTCATAAGCACATTATCAGTGATAAAGAACAAAATGTTTGCCAGAAGAAAGAATTATTTTTTTCTGTTAAAAGTAAAATGTGGTAAAGTAAGAAAAAATATTCTTTAGCCTTTACATTCACTTTATTTAATGAATATGAATATAATGCTACTGATGACATTTATATATGTAACATGTTTGAGTAATGTCTTGATTTTGGATAGTTGACATCATCCTCATTTAATCCCTCCTCCTTTACTTAAACCCAATAACTAATCATCTTTTAATGCTCTATCCTTGAACAGGGTCCCAACGCAAAGCCTGTTGTTTCGTTCATCGCTGGCATCACAGCACCCCCAGGCAGGAGGATGGGCCATGCTGGTGCCATCATTGCTGGTGGCAAAGGAGGTGCTGATGAGAAGATTGCAGCCTTGAGGGCCGCTGGTGTCGATGTCTCCATGTCCCCCGCCAAGTTGGGCACTACCATTGCAGCTGTGAGTTATATTACTTTAAAAAATTGTACCTTTATTATAGTCTACATTATATTGAGTCTGCAGACAGAGAAGGTTTTCGTCAGAATGTTGGTATGATAGGCATAAGAGGCTGCTCTACTGTATGGTTCCCATGGGAGTTTAAAAGGACTTTGAATAACACAGCCTTAAAGTCTGTACTTCTATGGCGATGCAGGACTACAAACTCATCTTTATTCTAATTTATTTTGGTCATGCACAGTATGTAGCTACCAGTGGCCATATGTTGTTTAATTTTTTAAGAAGCTGAACACATATGTTACTTCTGTGGATCATGAACTTAGAATAAGTCACAAATTCAGACCTAAGTGTCAAAAGAGACAAAATGAGACAATTACAAAACAAATTATTACTTACATTCAGGCAAAAACTAATATTTAAGTCTCAGCTGCCTTTGGTGTTGACTCTTCATTCATGAACATGGAAATATTCTCAAAGTATCATTTTAAAGTAAGTAATTCTATTCTTTCTTGAATCATGGCATGTGTAATGAGATGGTTCATTATATTGATTGTTACAAATATAATTCACCTTTTCTTCTTCAGTTGATGTAGGAAAAGCCGTCGCAAATGGATGCATAGATGTACAATTGCTGCCTGTGGGAGTTTGAGATCACTACTTAAGTAGCAATGATTGACTGGGATGCATGTAAACATTGGATTCTTGATAGCTGTAGAACCATTGAGTGTGGTTGTATATTATTTTTTTGTTCCCCCCTAATCCTTATATTTTTAATATTTTTGGATATATGTGATAGCAATATAATATCTTCAAAGGTATTTTGATGACCTTTTCATTTTGAATGTATTTACTGACTGTGCCATGGTGATGTATGTTTGAGTGGACAGCCTAGTATGATTGTGCTGGCTGCTTTACGTCATTATCTCTTAACATGGATAAGGGAAATATTGTTTAAGACCCAACTTAGAATATCCTTGACGCAGACATGCAATTTAATGATGAGGCTACTAGTTGTGTATTTCATTTTTTTTTAAAGAGTGCAAAAACTAGATCTGCAAAGAAAGTTTATGAATGTTGATACATTTTTTTTTACTTTAAAAGAAAATTGGCGAGGAAATCTGTACATTGAAAAGCAAATCAGAACTATATTTAATGTTAGAATAGAAATTAAAATGGATTGTACCCTTTTTTGTGGTGGGGTAAACATTAATTCATTATGAAAAAAAGTAAAAATATAATGATCATTGTATATAATGAGCTTTAGTTATTACTATGAAGGGAAAGATATTGTAGCATTTTATAATCTAGCACAGACGTGTGAGTGTCCAAAGGGCTGTTTTTCTGATCTTCATCTATTTGTTCATATTCAGACAGATTTTGGCTTTGAAAGATTGAATGTCTACGGCATTTTGTCTTTATCTTCTCAGGTCATACATTTTTTTCCTCTCTTTTATTGTATGGTTATTATTATTAAACCTACAAGTCTATTTTAGCCTCTCTAAATTAACAATCACTTGAATTTACACGTTTAGAAATGAAGATGTCAACTTTAACAACGTTTTGATGCATATTTGATTTCTGTAATCACAATAAATGTGAAATTCTATAAACTATCTTAACCTGTGACTTAATTATTTGTCAACACGTTTGTGAAACATAAGAATCATTTCCTAAAAGGTTATTGTCTGGAGAGTTTAGGTCAATGTACAATTTTCGGCACAGTAAAAGTTAAAGATGAGGTTATAATGCTGTATACTCGTAGAAATACAAGGTCACATCATTTATTCCCCTGTGGACAGTGGCAGCCAAATTCCTACAGGGATTATACTGTAGAGCAGCCTGTCAGGCGCATCACACTAGCATTCTTAGAAATACCTTCTCTGTCTGTAGCCAGGTACTCATTCGCACTTGAGTCAAATGAGGAAAATCATGTAAAGAAGGACTTAACGTCAAGCCTGGAGATACAGGATTCGAACACATTTTATGTGGCTGGACACTTCCTTGCAAAACCCATTTGTGATAGGACTGGTGGGTCAGGGTCTTGACAACCTGGAAACATTTTGACAACTGATACCAGCTAGCAGCTAGGGAAGTAATCGGCGATAGATCAGCCTCCTCTCCAGGAGGTGATGAATTGTTTGTCCTTTTCGCTCTAGGTAACTGGGATAATCTTCAGTCCTGTGGACCAAAAGGCTCTACAAGACTTACTTTACACGAATTGATTAGTCACACCCAGCATTGAGTGTGTGGCTTACTTTACTTACAAAGGTAGAAGCTGTTCTACTTGTCCCAACTATGTTGGTCGCTCATGTCGTTTAGCAGGTTAGTCGAGACCAGGTCCCGGGGTGTGGCCACTGTAATAAGTACAGCTACTTGGAGCCAAACATTAGATAGGTAAGGCCGAGCGTCCACTGCCGGTTTTGGTCAGCTGCGCATGTGACTAGCAGGTTAAAAACTTATTATTGATCAAGTTTTTAGCCCGCTAGTCACAT
>JARFNW010136825.1:0-10774 GCA_031763155.1 Dirona albolineata | reverse complement strand
CAAAGTGTCTTACCTAAGGACACAAGCACCGGTGAGCCAATACATTTCATTATGTATACATTTTTTGTCGCTGACGGGTTTAGAACCCAGGCGGTCACCCGTCTATTCACTGGCCATGATAGACGTGGCTTGTCAACACAACAATCGAGTCATGCTCACTGCTCGGCCACCGACCTGTGCTTATTCTAGTAACAGCACTATGGTTAAAGAAAGGGACCAAGTTATATAGGCGTTGGATTTAGGAGTGAGAGGATGAAATTAATCGCAATTATTAGTAAGTCAACATCAGTATTGATCTATAATGGCTTGCAGCAGTAACAGGTGAGGAAGGAACATCTGCCAGTCTGGCAAACAAGAATTTAAACCATTATGATTAAAATTAATGATCTGTATGTATCTGAGAGGCTACTTGATATTGTTGCCAGGTTCCTACATTCCTATGTTCACAAAAAATAAAAAAGTGTCAGGTTTACTGTACTACTGACAGAAAGTTGTTGAAGAATGTGAGATTGGCTAAAAACATTAGTGTTGAGCCATTCCATGATCAAATCTTGTTAAATGAGCAATGTCAGAAAATGCAATGACATGGCAATACGACAGACCAGAGGTTTTATTTCTCCCAGTATGCAGTGAAACCCTTGTTATATAATCAATCAACTTGGGATCTAAAGTAAAAATGACAGAATGAGAACCTAAAAAAATACACTGTACTGACAGAGACGATCAAAATTGGAATAATGTTAATGCAGTTATTCCTTCACTCAAATTGGCAACAATTTTATCTTCTGCTAGGTAATTGAGTTTTTAGCACAGTTGTAAAATATAAGTAAGCAATGTCTTGGCAGGCCACCATAAATTTGCATTGATCTCTCTCAATGTTCTGTAACTTTAACAATCAAAGCTAATCTTATCATTAATTGTAAAAGTAAAGTAACACAGTATGCTTTGAAAATTTACAGATTTTATGATAATCATGTTACAGGAACAAGATTTTTATCTTTTTTAATTTTTACATATATTCTTAGTCTCTTCCCATCCGACAAGTACACCCAGCTTAATCAGCACACTGACTCACCATTTAACCGACTGTGTGAGATCAAAACTGTCAGTCTAGTCTGCCCTTGGCATTGTAAATGTTAACACAGCAGGGTCTATTTTGAATAAGTCAGTGATGGAGACATTTTGAAATGTGCAAACCTGGGTAATAATAATAGAGCACAATTATTATTTTTTTCCCTGTTCGGAGTTCAGTTTCAGATATAATGGTCTGGCGAATGGGTGTCACTTTCATTAAATATGGCGGTTGATAAAGACTGGGACCAATAAGGGAGCCAATGATATTGTGTTAGTCGCACCCCATAAAGATAAAGATAGGTTAATAGAATAATCTGTATCCCTGCAGAAGTACAGGCTCACAGACTTATTATCCATTATTCATCCCCCAGCAGGCCATGTCATTCAATATCCTTCTCAACTTCCACAGGGAGCACACTCACTATAAAGCAGTCTGTTAGGATCATCATAACAACATACTGACAATATCTTTCTCTGTCTATAGCGGAGTACTCATTCACACCTGAGTCGAGTGAGGAAATGGAAAATGTGTAAAGAGTCTTTCCCAAGGACTTAACATTGGTGGCTTCAGCCAGGATTAGAACACAGGATCTCACGATCCCAAAGCCGTCCACTTTACACTTGTCCACCAACGTTGTTATACATTGACCCTGTAGTATGTTGAGGCAGAGGGCAGGCGAAATTTGTTATAATAATTGTTAATGTCCATTGAAATTGACTCTTAGTAGTAATAGTAAAGAAAACTCAGGAATAGTGACTTCTTTTTTTTTACCCCTTCACCTCTCATTTCTTTGCTACGTCTTCCAGCAACCTGCTGGCGATAAAAATGAGCATTATTCATGTTTATGACCAAGGTGGATGGTGGTAGAAAGGGTTAAAACATTGCTTATGCATGCTGGCTAACCGATACCATAGCGAAAAGAAGGCAGTCAGAAAGTGAAAATGGTGTTATACTAATACCGCCTCTATTGAGAAAGTGTTATCTTCTTTCCTTCCCAGTCAGAAATTCCTTTTAAGTTACAGTTTACAAAAAAAGCGATGGATACTCTATTAAATATGTTTGTCTTGGTACAACAAATATCTTTCAAATTCATTATACATATGATTAATATCCTAATGAACTCCACCACATTTCCTGGGCAGCTCAGGTTAGCCCAAGTCTGGTGGGTAGAATCGTTTCCATATTTTATGCAATTTGAGGATAAGAAGTTGAGGAATGACAGGTATTTGTTTCATTGTATCAGAATGATAGTGGGATAATGTAACAGTGCCAGTGAGAGACAGAACAGAAAATACAAAAAAGATTTTCGGCGACCAGGGGAATCAAACCCATGCTTGCCACCGCAAGTCTGCCTCGCCGTAAACGAACATATAAACATGAAGAACTGCGATAAATTTATGCAATGAAGCATTAAGTATGAAAATAAATGAAGAGTGAGCGGGCACTGATGGTCTAGTAAACAGAATGATAGTGGGATAATGTAACACAGTGCCAGTGAGAGACAAGAACGGATTAGAGGTAGCGGGCTGTTTATGGCGAGGCAGAGTTTCCGTGGTGGCAGGCATGGGTTCAACTCCCCCAGTCGACGGAAATCATGTTTCAATTTTCTGTTCTTGTCTCTCACTGGCACTGTTAGTCTGTTACATTATCCCACTACCATTCTGTCTACTAGACCATCAGTGCCCACTCCCTCTTCATTTATTTTCATTGTATCAGCAGCATTATACAGTAACACATATTTATCAAACTTGCTGGAGGAACACAAAGAGTAAAAACAGAAAAGATAAAAATAAAACTTGATTGAATTATTATTTTCAAGCTGACAAATATATGCATATTTATTATATGACAAGAAACGACAACAGCACAAATTCAATTTTCATTCTCACACTATATCAATGCTCACACAAGCTTCATCACAAACACAACTTAAAATAGAAACGAAAAGGAATATGATCAATGGAAGATTATCATGTTTTAATATAATCATAGATATTTAAATTACAAATAAATATGAAGTATTGGACATGTTGAAACTGAAACAAATTCAAGATCAACAAATGTGACTTGATAGAAGAATGTCTGATTGTCCATAAGGCTACCAATGCATAGAAGCCCATGTCACACATCTATCAACAAGATTGCGTAAAAACATGACAATAACCAAAAAAATGCATATAAAAGCATGACAGGGCCAAAGGTGACAGACTGACAAAGAAGCTGAGACTCTAGGACAGAAATAAGGCCTTTGCATGTCTGCACGCCTACATAAGATATGCTTCTTTATTTGTGTGTGGGGCATTTGGTCTTATGTAAAGGGTTCTACCGACCATATAAGAAGTTAAGCTTTTCTTCTTCTTGCCTCACCACACCCCATGTCACAATAATTCTTGTTTGATGATTGCAGACCTCTAAAATCATATTTATAAATATATGTTCTTTCTTATCCATTCCCATTTAAACTTCAGTGCAGTGTAGGGCCAGCTCTATAAAACATAGAACTGAAAGCGCTTTGAATCCCAAATTGAAGACAAGCAGGAAACCAATCCACTATGCCTAGTAGTAGTAGGTCCAATTTCAATTTTGCAAGGACAGAAGCCATGGGTGGGCTACTCTTTACAACTCGTACACACACTGTAGTTTACATAATTATAATAAGAGCAGATACCGTTGGAAATGAATGTTATTCTTTGGGAAACATTGCCTCCACTATATTTACTTTCTAAAATGAGCCATAGTCAAAATTACAAAGTTCTTTCTAGAACTAGAATGTACATCGAGTCAAAGTGGGCAGATTGTTGATAACATTTTTTAATGATAAACATTATCAAAAACGTGTTAAGTAAAACCACAGGTGTGCAATGAGATCTTGCATAATTTCCCAAAATCCCAAATAGAAATGGCCATATCCAGGCCAAAGTATAAAGAAATAAGTTGAATTATCTTCCAGTTCCAGTTTCAATTCTCCTGTTTAATAAACCAAAGAACATTGTATTTCGTTGGAAAGAAGTGATTTTGGCATTTTGCTACAGACAGCTAGATGACAATGGATATATATCTGGCAGTGGCTAATAATAGCATTCTGGCAATGGCTCACATAGTCTTCTGATAATAAAAATATTGGAAGTTCGAGAGGTATGAAGTCATCAAATAAGAAAGAAAAATAATCATGACAAATAGCTCATCAGCTTTTAGAACATTGATAATAATACAATGCAGTTGTATGCAGCAGGACACAAGAGAGCAATGAATGGTAGCCACAATTAACTATGAGTTGATATAAAATGGAACTCCATATCAAACCGTAACTGATCTGTGAGTAACTTATTCGATTGGATAATGGTTTAGTTTCATTTTAAAATGTTATTGTTTTAGCACCACTGTATAAACTGTATGCCTTAAGTCCATCTGCAGTAAGACTTGAGGTTCAGAGCCTTGTAAATTCTGAAAAGTCTGGTGAACTGTGAGCTCAGAAATTCAAACTAGAAATTTCTGTTTCAGCCACTAAGCTGGGGACAACCCTGAGTCTGACCCCATTTTGCATTCAAGGTTTGAAAGTTATATACTGTTTTCCAAGGCCTTTTCACAAGTGCTTTTATTCAATTTCACTAATTTTGTAAAAGAGTCTTGTAATATGTAAATTAAAATAATCCTCGAAAATTCAATGGCTATTCAAGTTGTTTTTTAAATTTAATCGGGATGGACTGGTAAAATATATGCAGCAGCAAACTTAACATCTATTTATATAATTGACCAATGCTGTTTTGAGATAAGTGGCCAAAAAATATTGTGCCCAAAAATAAAACCAGTACATTATACATTTTTTGGTGATGATGACCGTTACGAAATTATTTATTATAACATTCTCGACAAAATTTGTTTTAAAAACTTCAAGCGTATCATTCCCTACCAACTGTAACTGTAAATTTTTCTTCTAGATTTTAATTTCAACCACCTAAATTGCACTTCGGGGTGCCTGGTATAGCTCATTGTTTTCATGTCTATAATATATTCCTTATAGCATTTCTCCAAAATATATTATATACATGCATTTCTTAATATTCTTTATATACATATATATCATTATCATGACTCATAACTTGTGATAAAAATGATCTCTTTTACCTCTAGTTTTAGTATTATATTTATCATCTCATGAGGTTCATATGTTTTCATTCATATTTTTTTTAACACACATAATTGCTATAATTATAATATGTCATAGTAACTGTAAAACCACATAAAATTTTATTTTTATGGAATAAAGTTTGATTGAATTGTATTGGATAAACGGGTAACTTTGCCTTGAGGAATGACATTATTCATAATAATGCAGTAATAATCCAAATGTTTTGGACCAAAAAACTTTGGAAAAAAATAAAACTTCATCACTTTGATAAACTAAACTATTTTCTTGTTTTCAATTTTTAAGGGGAGACAAAAATTTACCAAAGCAAAAATCACACTGCAAAATAAATATAGGTCAGAACTGTGCAAAGTAAAGTCACCCCTTTAATCGTGTTTACAAACTATGTATTAATGTAAAACACCAAATTCTCATACATAGAGATAACAAAAGATGGTCAACTGTCTTGCTGCATTGACATGGCAATAGCTTGTTGTAGCAGTTCTTCTTCACTTAATTCTGTGGAGACATTTTAAAATTAAAATAATTGTTAAAACAATAGATTTTTTGAACCCCATTAAAATTCTGCATTTTGACTCAAATTTTCTGCAGAGCCTTTTGGCTCTGTTTCTGTAGCATGAAATGGACAACATCACGAATTATGGATAGGGCAGTTAGATTATTTCCCCAGCTGTAATTATGGACAAACCCAGCAATAATCATCTGTCACAAAAGAGTCTGTATCATTTTCTATGGCTAGAAGTACTATAAATCCATGTATAGTTTTAGGGTGTGATACAGATCATCCAAAACAGATAATGATAGAATCTTAAACATTCTTCTTCTTTTTTAAAGAAAGAATTCCTATTATTGATTTTTTTTCACAACAAATGAATATTACATACAATTATAATATTTTATGTTGTTCAAAGCATCTACAAAAGAACACAGATGAATTGAGATCCATTGCAGAAAAAGTAGGACTCCGGTAACACTCACTAACGACATAAGCATATCGATAGACCAAAAGGCAGTAAAAGTTGCAGACACTTTGACATATTAAGGTAGTAAATCAAATAACACAGGCAGCACAACTGACAAAATAAAAATAAGGATAGGAACAGCAGGAGCAGCTTTTGGCAGATTAAAGAACATTTTCTTTTCAACCAAAAAACCTCAGCCTCAAAACAAAATTAAATCTCTACAACTCGTTAGTACTTTCCATTTTACTATAGCAGCAAAGCATGGTCCATCTATGCCAAAGACAAAAAAAACCGCTAAATGCTTTCCACCAGAGATGTTTAAGGAAGATAATTGGGGTTTCATATCTAGATAGAATAAAAACGTTGAGATCTTTACAAGAACCGGACTCAAAAATATAAGTGAAACCATCCAAGAATGGCGCTTAAGATTACATGTTTTGAGAATGAAAACAGACAGGTTCCCAAGAAAAGTTTTAGGATGGCAGTCAGGCAGCAGAAAAAGAAAGGGAAGACTGAAACTTTCATGGGAAGAAATGGTTAAAAGAGTTTTGAAGAATATCGGGATAGATATTGCGGAAGCAAAGGAAATATCACAAGACAGGAATACTTGGAGGGCTGTGACACCCCTATGTGCACCTACAAATATGGGAAGGACTAAGGTCTAAGGCGAGATAAAGCATCTGGAGATAACCTTTTAAAAAGTTTTTTGCTTTTTGCATTACAGT
Source organism: Dirona albolineata (assembly GCA_031763155.1). Taxonomy (NCBI): domain Eukaryota; kingdom Metazoa; phylum Mollusca; class Gastropoda; order Nudibranchia; family Dironidae; genus Dirona; species Dirona albolineata. Next base: position 3,865 of record JARFNW010136825.1, on the reverse strand, counting down.
TTATGTTCAGCATAAACTTCAGACAAGATGCAGTTTCCACCTAAGACACTGGTCCAAGAAACAGAACATTTCATATAAAATTTTCAAGCAGTTGCATAGAATGACAATGACATTTTTTATTTCTCACGGCAATGAATTGACTATCTGTGGCAAAAATGACCAATCAAGAAATCCTTGTCCAAATTAAAAAAGTGCCATCTGGAATAAGCTAAATCTAACTTGGGAGCCCAGATTGGAAAGTGTTCTATAAGGTGGAATGTACCCAAACAAATGGTAGTTCGTCAATCAAGATAATACTAATAATACTCCAATAATACTCCCTTTATTCATCCCATGGGGAAATTTGTCTTTAGGATCTATTCCGAAGGTAGACCGGAATAACCCAGGCGTCAGCCGCAGAGCAGCGCCGCAATATGGGATCGAGGTCTTGAGAAAAAAACCTGTGCTCCCACCGGGGTTTGAACCCGCGACCTCTCGAACCAAAGGCGAGTGACTTAGCCACTGCACCACCGGCACCCCGACTTACTTTAATTTCTAATTTTTCCGACCAATTTAAGCTCGTCTTGCCCTCCGGTCTGGTGCCATAGCCAAGAATCTGTATGTCTGTTGTAGTTGTTGTTGAAAAAACAACTTACATCCCATTATGATTCCTGAATTGAGACAAATCTCATACTACATAATTATATAACGGAAACAGCGGTAACATGGTGAGGTTGCTGGAAGCCGGAAAATGCATTGACGCTTGTAGTGGACTGCACACCTATTTCATTTTTATAAACATGCACCATTTTAGCACTTTCCATTGAATGGTGCGTCATTTTTTTCCGGGAAAGAGGGGGGGGGGGGGAGACTAGATAGAAACGCACTTCTCCCTTCTTTTCACCGTTTATTTATATTTCGTCCTATTTTCTTTTGCTTTTAATAAAGGGGAAACCCGAAACCTTAATTTCTGTACATTGTCATACATACAAGCCTGTCATATCCACAACTATTGCTTTGGTAATATAACTGCGATTTTGCTGATGGCGTGATTGTAACAACAATGATTAATTTAATAGCGAGGTTACAGTTACACCCAAAGCTAATTTAGCCTCCCAAAGTGACCAAACCGACTAACAGCGGAATTCCCTATCGCTAAGCAATGATACCACTTTAAACCAAAGCTCTCCCTTTTCAGACAGCAGACAATCTAATTAATTACACACACACAAACACACACAGACACACAAACACACACGCACACACACACACACGCACACACAGACCCTTCATGAGATTGGCAAACATTACACTCACCACTTACATACATAGCTAGCTTCTGATCTGTGTTTCCACCCCCCCCCCCCACCCAGAAAGCTCCATTACATCTCTCCCTGGAATTCTCGTATTCCGCCCCTCAGCCCTAATAGGAATTAAACGATTAATGAGCGCCGTCAATGTTTGTTGATTTTGTGTTGTTGTCGTTTTGTTTTGTTTTGTTCTTGTGTTGGTTTTTTTGTTATAGTTTTCTGTGGTGGGGTCTTTTATGTTTTGTTTCGCGTTTCGGGTTTCCTCTTTATTTAAAAAAAACAGCATACGCGGAAAATAAAAATGAAAAGTGGAATTTTTTAATTTTCGTCGCATTTTGTTTTTTGATAAAGGGGAAACCCGACACGTCAATTACTGTACATTGTCACACATAGAAGCTTGTTATATCTTCAACGATTTTGTATCTTTAATCTGACTTCCAACAGCCTCACCACGTTACGAACAGTACATAATCATATGGCTCTGAGACAGATTACCTATTTTCGATAACCATTTTGTAGTGTCTTTTCTGTGTCCGTTAGCTAACGAGGTGGAGACCCGAAACGTTTTATCACTTTAGTTTTGTGTTACATTTGAAGCAAAGGGCTATTATCCTATATCGCATCACTTTTTACCCCTACATAGCTATCTGATCTGTGTTTGGATTTCCACCACCCCAGAAATCTACATTATATCCCGCCCAGGGGATTCTCATGTTCCATCCCTCAGCTCTTTATTCACCTTATTATTACGTTAGGACAAATCCCGGACAAAGAGATTCCACCAATGAGAGTTTGTGTTACAATACTATAATGATGGATTCGATTATCTTTTTATCTTGACGGTCAATTATTAGGGTACAGAAATAGCGCCCGATTGTGATTTCAGGATAGGAAGGGGGAACGGGAGGGAGGGGGGGGGGGTGAGGAGGGGAGTGGGTGAGGGGATGGTGGGGAGAGTGGATTGGGTTGTTAAATAATACGGCTACAATTAGAAAAGTATAATGTAAAAGTAAAGACCCAAAACAAACAATCAAACAAAGAAAGATATCATCAACAGGAACAACAACAAAACAAAACAAAACAAAACAAACAAAAACAAAAAAACACAAAATACAACAACAAAACAAAACAAACTATCATAAACAAAAACAAAAAAACCAACAGCAACAAAACAAAGCAAACCAACCAACCAAACAAAAACAAAAAAACAAAACAAAATAAAAACCAACGACAAAACAAAACACACAAACAAACAAAAAAGAAAAGAAAAGAAAAACCCCCCCCTAAAAAACTAAACAAACCACTACCACCGACAACAACAACAAAACAAAACAAACCAAACACACAAACAAAAAAAACCCCAAAAAGCCCATCGGAAAACTGCAAAACAACCCTGTACTTTTAATAAATGTCAAAAGCAACTAAAGATGGCTTGACATAATAAAATTGTCTTTTTATGATTATCTCAGAATCTACTAGAGGCAAATGATGTAAAATATAAATATTAATCTTTTATACGGTCTCGGATGTCAACTGCGTAGGTGGTCAGACCGGCGTATCCAATAACAGGATTTCCAATAGAAGACTTTTCGATTGCAGTCATAGTCCCAAGGACGGTCATGTAGAGAGGACGTTATGTCGTGAAATAAGCTTGTTTGTTTGTTGTTTGTTCCCTTTAGTGTTTGTTTATCGAATCCCCTTTATACCGCAATAAGCAGTGTAGGGACCAGCCATATGTCAAGCTCTGAAGGGTGCACATGACAAATGTCATTGAGGACTTACACCACTCATAACCTAACACATGGCTAGAAAGACTCTGCATCAGGAATGAAAGACGAGCAGGTGATTATACTTAACAAAATTACAATGAATCATGCAATGGTGTGAGTATAATTCACTGCAATAAGGTTGTGGCAAAGTGTTCTAACAGTTAACGTATGGTCTGTTAATACGGACCCTGGAGCCGTATTAACAGACCATACGTTAACTGTTAGAACATTTTGGCACAACCTTGCTGTAGTGAATTATACTCACAACATTTCATGATTTATTGCATTATTCATGTAATTTTTAAAGTATAGAATTGTGCCAAAGTGTGCTAACAGTTAAGGTAAGGTCTGTGTGTACCAGTGCTGGTCATCGTTAAAGGAGGTAACGAACAAAGGCCATTTCTACTATGGAATAAAAACAAGTGTGTGTATGTGTGTATAGGTGTGTGGTGTTGTGTGTGTGTGTGGGGGGGGGAGGTGCAAGGGGTCACTGAGGCGTGTTTGTTTTGCTGACGAAGGCGAGACTCAATACGTTATTTTCTTGTTAGTTTGCCGTTATACGCTTGAAACCATACCCCTACTGGTATTCTATTATAACATAATAATATAATAAAATAATATAATCTAGTGGAGGGACGGGACTCCGGACGGGGCAGGACACGGGACAACTAGGCACTAGCAGCTTGTTTTGGTTCGTCAGACACCGTTTTTGGTCGGTTAGAAATTATCACTACTGTCTGAAGAACCAAACCAAGCCGATAGGGCCAGGTTGACCGGTGACCTGTCCAGTCCGGTGTACCGTCCCCT
>JARFNW010136814.1:0-10775 GCA_031763155.1 Dirona albolineata | reverse complement strand
CCCCCCCCCCCCCCCCCCGCGGGGGTTTGTTAGCTGACGAAGAAGGGACCCAAAACATTTATTTATTTATTTTGTTTTTGTTTTTAATTCAGATTCCGGCAACCCGCATTCCTTTACAATTTACTTACTCTGAAAATTTTTTTCCTTTCTTCCATCTATCCATGGATCCTACAGCACCAGCGCCCACGAGCTCAGCCAATTACTGGCAGCAACCTGCTGCACCTGAGGCAGCTGTGAGTAGCTCATATGCAAACTATGCCCAGTACAGCTGGGAGGGACAGCAGGGAGTGACTCAGCCACAGCAGTACGGTCAGAGCCAGGACTACAGCCAGAGCCAGGCTCCAGGTTACAGCCAGAGCCAGACTCCAGGTTACAGCCAGAGCCAGGCTCCAGGTTACAGTCAGGGTCAAGGGCAAGGTTACAGTCAGGGTCAAGGTTATGGTCAGACTCAGGGACAAGATTACAGTCAAGGACAAGGCTACAGTCAGGGTCAAGGTTACAATCAGGCTCAAGGCTACAGTCAGGGTCAAGGTTATGAGGCAACAGCACCGCAAGCTGCAGATTATAGCGCGCCGGGCTACGAGAGCTACGGAGCCCAGCAGTGGTACGGTGCTGACACGACGACGGCCACCGCCACCTCATACCAGCCACCTGCCGACAGTCAAAGCTACAGCCAAGCAAGTCATGATTACGCTCAGGGGGGTCACAGTTACTATCCGGGAATTCAGGATTACAGCCAGGGGAGTCAGAGCCACGTCTATGGCGGTCAGCAGGACTACCAAGGTTATGGCGGGATTGTAGATGGAGGGGACCACTCTGGCTACGAATACCCCACACCGCCGTCTGCTCAGAACGGAACAAGCCAGATGCCGCCCGAACAAAGCGCTCCGGGCGGTTATCCGTACAGTGGCGACTTGGGAAGAGGAGGAGGAAGTCAGAGTAGTTATGGAATGGGAGGTGGGTTTGGTACTAGAGGAGGTGGGGGAGGAGATCATGGTAGAGGAGGTGTGGATTCAAGAGGCAGAGGTAGAGGAGATGTGTCTGGCGGAGGCAGGGGAGATTTTAGAGGTAGGGGAGGAAGAGGAGGTGGTGGCTTTGGTAGAGGACAGTATTCGCATGATTCTGGTACCGGTGCTTCTGGCGCTCCCACAGCCTTCAGTGCGAAGCAGAGCTTTGGCAGTGAGGGGATTGGTGGTGACGGCTATGGAGCTAGAGGGAGAGGTCAGGGAGACCGAGGAGGGTTTGGAGGGAGGGGAGGGGGTGATAGAGGCAGGGGCCAAGGATTTGGAGGAGATAGTGGAAGAGGGAGAGGAGAATCCAGCTTCAGAGGGAGAGGAGGAGGAGGGTCCTCAGAATTTGGAGGGAGAGAGGCACAAGACTCTGGTTTTGGAGGGAGAGGAGGATCCAGTTTTGGAGGGAGAGGAGGATCCAGTTTTGGAGGGAGTGGAGATGGAGGTAGAGGAAGAGGAGGATCTAGTTTTGGAGGGAGAGGAGGCGGAGATAGAGGAAGAGGAGGATCCAGTTTTGGAGATAAAGGGAAAGGGGGATCCATTTTAGGAGATGGAGGCAGGGGGGGATCCAGTTTTGGAGGAAGAGGAGGAACCAGTTTGGGAGATAGAGGAAGAGGAGGCGGTGATAGAGGAAGAGGAGGATCCAGTTTTGGAGATAGAGGAAGAGGAGGATCTGATTTTGGAGGGAGAGGAAGAGGAGGATCTGATTTTGGAGGGAGAGGAAGAGGAGGGTCTGATTTTGGAGGGAGAGGAGGTGGAGATAGAGGGAGAGGAGGATCCAGCTTTGGAGGAAGAGGAGGTGGAGATAGAGGAAAGGGAGGATCTGATTTTGGAGGAAGAGGACGCGGTGCCGGTGATAGAGGGAGGGGAGGAACCAGTTTTGGAGGAAGAGGAGGAGATAGAGGGAGGGGAGGATCCAGTTTTGGAGATGGAGGAAGAGGAGGATCCAGTTTTGGAGGAAGAGGAGGGGGAGATAGAGGAAGGGGAGGATCAGGCTTTAGAGGAAGAGGAGGCGGAGATAGAGGACGAGGAGTTGGGGATAGAGGAAGAGGAGGAACTGGTTTCAGAGGGAGAGGAGGTGGAGATAGAGGGAGAGGTGGAGGAAGAGGAGGCTTTTCAACCTCTGTCAACGGCAGCACACTGGGTGACCTTGTCAAAAAGGTCAACACCCGCTCTGGGTTCTCCAACCTCCCGCCCAGCAAAGCCTCCGACTCAATGCAAGACTTGGTGAGCCGATGGAAAAACTTCCACGCTACTTTCACAGACTGCGGCAATGCTATCACTACTTTGGAATGCTCCCTCACAGCATCAAAGGTTAGTCACTGGTTTCTCTTCTTTCGTCTTGTGGTCAGACTAGGATGTCTAGATCTGAGAATGAGCCCAGGAGTTTGATATTGATATAATTATAGGTATGTCAGTTTGTCTCTTTGGTGAAATTTCCACAGTTTCTATAGTATAGCTGTCCGGTGAACACCTGAGGCTACAATACCATGTTGCCTGGTCCATATATGAGTAATATTGAACAGTGTATTGCTTCTTGTACCAAACAAGGTTTATTTGCAAAGTGGGCTGATCCCCTGCTTGCCTAAAAAATCTTGATCCATAGATTTTCCAGCTCTGTATCAGGCCATGTGTACTAGTGGGGCACAGGCTTGCACTTCACCTGGATACGTTTTAGCTGGGTCTGCGCATCAATGCCTTCTGCCTTGGACACTGTCCTCGGCCAGACACAGAGCTGGTCCCTACACTGTTTAATTATGGTGCTATAGGGAACAGATAACAAATGAAGGTATGTCAGTGACCTGGGCAACTTCAATATATCAGTGCACAATTCACGTTTCAAAATGAGCTTTGACATTATTATATCTATAAGATAAGATGTATGAACTTTATTAATCCCAAGAAGGAAATTATTTATATAGTCTTGACAACAGCTCCATTTTAAATTCTAATCAACATAAATAATTACTTACTGATATAATATATTTATACACTCTCATATCATGCAAGTATTAGTAATTTATATAGCATTCACGACCATAGAAGAAAAAACAAATAATGATCAAGCACATATTGGGGGTCTCAATGGGCTGAAAATTTCTTACTGCTGGTGGTAGTTGGAGTATCATATCGTATGGCTACTGCTGATGGTAAAAACTTGTATCACAAAATTCTGATTTCTGACTCATGTTTTGACTGGACGCAAGGCAAGGCACTTAGTTTATTAGATGTTGAAGTAATGGTGGGATGTTTTGTTTATTCAAATGATTGTGAGAAGTGACTTTATAAATCTTTTAACAGCGAGGAAGCTTTCTATGGATTAAGAAACGTTCAGAAGATTCACAGAGTGGTTGACTGTTGTCATAGGTTGTTGAGAAACCAGTTTTCTTAGAGAAAGATAGATTATACATAGCAATTAAATCTATTGGCTCACCGGTGCTTGTGTCCTTAGGTAAGACACTTTGCCCTGCTTACCTCGACATATCGTTAATTTTGGAGGTTCCCTCGGTTGTAAGCAGTGTTGTCCTTGTCCAAAAATATTTTATTCGGGTCTAACGGGTTGCATGTGACGTATTAAGCCGTAGCTTTCGCTGGGTGAATGTGCTACTGTAAGCGCTTAGAGCATGGTGATGATCTGATCGTGAATAAGGGCTATGTAGATGTACATTATTGTTATTAATATTGATAATAGTAATTTATATTAATATAGCACTTAATCACAATCATCACCATGCTCTAAGCCCTTATGGTACAGTTAGTAGCACATTTGACCCAGGAAATCAACGGACTACTCAACACTTGCAGTTCAGCCACCGACACCCCACAATTATTCATAAACTTGTCAGTTTTTTCAGCTTCTTCTCTGATTTAACTTGATCTTGTTGGTTTGTGTTCCATTTCCAGGTCTTTTTCATCCAAATCCACTTTGCGGCGAAGGCCCTGAGACAAGGCCAAGCCTTCACCGTCTTTTCCGGCTCTCTCTACTTGAACAAGATGAATCCTGGGATGCAGGAGGTTGAGCAGTCTGTGTTCGTGTGTCGCGGCTTGGGAAGCACCAAGAAGGCGGCCAAGCTGGACTGCTACCAGAAGGCCCACGAGCTCTTCCTCAATTCACCGGTAAGGCTGGTTTGTCAGGTGTGTGCATGTTGAAAGGGTCAACAGGTCGGCAAGAAAAGTCTGTAGCCTCGCCACCCATACGGGTTTAATATGTATTAGCTATGGGTTATTTCACCTCTTTTGGCTTATTTTTCAATCGTTATTTCATCAGATTTTTAAAAATAAATGAATGTGTTACATTGTGTCCTATTCAATTGGTACCCTTAGAATTGTGCGTAAATGTTTGAAACAAAAAAGTAAGTCTGTACTATATAGATGCTATATATTGTTGTTGTTATTATTATTATTATTATTATTATTATTGTTATTATTATTATTATTATTATTATTACATTATTATTGTTACTATTATTGGTATTACTATTAGTACTATTATTTATGTTATATTATTTGATTCCATTGATTTTTAATTATTAAAAAAAAAATTTGATTAATAAATGTTCATGTTGGATGTATGCAACCTGTTGCTTGAAATATTGAAATCTCCTTCATATCAACTGGACCATTAATATTGTGATTCTATTGTTTATATTATCTCTTGTTACGAAAATCATGGAATCCAGCCATGCTTACAATAGGACTACTCTATAGCTGATGTAACAAGTAACTCACTCTATGTTAACTGCTCCACAGGCGTCTGAAATACTGGCCCAACAAGACTGTGGAGACGAGGCTCTGACGCAGGAACTCAACACATTGTACAGACAAGACCCCAACGGCTTCAAAGAGATGATGCAGGTAAGTGTGGACGGAGGACGTTGCTGGGGTCGGGTTGTCTCTTGCCCGCCCCCCAAAGTTTGGCGTTAGGTGGAGAAAGTTGTACGCTCAATTACAATCTGTGGTCACAACCTTGTTATATATTTGATTTCCAATTCCAATCAGTTGTAAGTGAGTATTAATTTAGATCAATATTGCATCTTACTAGATTCGATTGGTAAATAGTTATTTTAATTTCAGGGTTGTTTTGTCGCATATTTCCAAAAATAGAACGACCTCTGGGAATGTTAATTTCGTTTTCCGCTATACCCTGGTGAATTCATATGTTTTCTTTTCTTCGTGTACCATGGTAATGATGAAACATCTGCTCTATTTGGTTCCTGTAGAGAAGTGGTGATGACGAACCAGCCAGAGCGGCCAAGCGTCAGCTGACCGAGAAGAGAGGAGGCCCCCCTGCCAAGCGTGTCCGGGCCCCACCCCTGGACCCCAACCCCAATTCATTGGTGCCCAAGAAACATGTGGATGTCTTGATGAAACATTCCGACCCTCTCCTTAGTAAACTTGGCAAGTTGAAAGAGGTGAGGGGAGGCAAACTAAGAGGTCGTATTTTGGGGTTTGGGAGAAAAATTGTTACAGGGATATTAATGCTTTGTAAAAACAAAGTAAATAGATATAGTATGTGCATTTAAGTGTGTTACATTTGCCATGGGAAAGCAATGGAACATTCAACGCTTAATACGCCACACACAGCTTTTTAACAGACCTGTAAATGTTCAGACAATTGTCTGATTTCAGACCCAAAAAAAATTGTCATTAGGACGTCTCCTAGTTACTACAAGACGTCTTTATTTATCCTCTGTGCTTTGTATTTTCTACAAAGAGCTGCGGCAAATTTTCCGCGAAGCGCTCCAGCGAGACTTCCTATTATTTTTATTTTTCCTGCGAAGTTGGCGATAAATTGAAAGGGCGATCAGTTTGTGATGGCCACTGCGTGCACCCTGCCAACTCCTTCCACTGTGTGTGGTGTTAGTTCCCTCTCTCGTCTTGCGTCAGAGTTGGAGAGAATTGTGGCTCTGTGTTTTACAGCCCAAATTGTTCCGACCTGGGAGGAGAGTAGTAGTACATAAGAAGTATCGGAAAATTGTTGGTCGGAAGATTAATTTACTAGATAATTTTGCGACCAACCATCCATCCATCCCTTTGCTTGACCATCCATTCATTTATCCACCCGTACATCCATCCATCAATCAAACTATTCATTCACCCATCCATCCAACCATCCATCCACCCACCCAACCCACTCATCCATCCAACCATCCAGTTGCTGAAGGAGGAAGGCATCACCAAACTACACATCGTCCCCAAGATAGACCAGCTGGGAAACAAGACGGCCATCATCATTGAAAACGTTTATCGATTTGCAGAGGTGAGTCAGTGCTTGTTGGTTTAACATTAACACTTTCTGAGCACTTTTGGACAAAACAAGGGCTGGGTCAATTGCCATAGTCATAGAAGACAAAATCCTGTTCTGTCATGTGATGGCCGTGCTTTAAGGTGGGCCAGGCTCTAAGAAGACAGAGTCTATGGTATCATCAGGACATTTTATGACAATGAGGGGCTATGTTATCTTCCGAGGGGCTATGTTATCTTCCTCACCACAGATGTGTTTGTGTGTGTTTTATGATAGCCTTGGCATTGGTGTCCCCGAGTTTTGCTGGATGGCTTGTTGTAGGGTTGTTGGGAGGGGGTTTTGGGGGAAGATGGCTATTTTGCTCATGCCTTTTGGATTGGAGTTTTTTGGCTTTTTCTTTCTTTCTTTATTAATATCTATTGTACCTTTCGGTGTTTGGCTAATTTTGGCTCTATTTTTATTATTATGTCATTTTGTGCAAATTATAATCAAACTTTAGAAAGTTTACATTGTTATTCAATAATTAGTGATCCTAGTGTTTGCGGAAAGTCTGTCCAATTTATACTGTTATGTCTTGATGGCATTTTCAAAGAAAAAATACTCTCTTTGACTGCGAAAATACTACTCCTTTTTTTAGGGTCAAGAAATACTCTTTTGGCTGAGGAGAGGTAGTCATGTCTGCACATTGCAAGTGGTGGCGTAGCTCAGTGGTATTATCTGAATTGCTTTGACGTTGTGTGTGACATCTAGGATTGATTTTAACTCATTGGTTGGTTTTGTTTTCTATTGCAGACTCCCCTCCCTGGCTTAGAAGGTCGCACGCCTGTGTTCTGTGAGCTGTACCTTGACAAGACCTTCATGGCCGTGGGTGACTGTGACAGCAGCCTGAATGCTGCCATGCGTCACGCCTACGTGGAGTTTACCAATAGGCTCTGTGCAGAACCCTTGGAAAATTTGGTGACAAACTCAAAGTAAACAACATGTTCATGTGGAGACATAGACTAACTATCTAATTGTGGACAACAAAAGAAAAGTAAAATTGAAATTCACCAACGAAGTGTCTCGAGAATTATGATAAATGACATTCATGTAACGCTTATATCCATTATCTAAGCGCATTGCAGTAGCACATTTTCCCTGGGAAAGCAAAGGAACGATTCTTTTGGTCGACACGATTGACTCAATCGGTTGGGCTGTTACTGTTATCATCATGTCGTGTAATGGGGCCTTTAGTGTCAGGCCTCACATTGTCAGGATTTGAACTCTGCATCTGACCATCTTGAGTCCAGTTGGCTAATCATTCGACTACGGAGTGGGAGTTATTCATCAATGGTTTATTGTATCTGTCATGTAAAATCTGCGTCATCGGCATGGGTTCTATAGCATACTTGTCTTCTATTTCAGGCGTGGATTCCAGTGGGACGATCCCAACATATTGGACGTCATTCAAAAGAGGCACTTGGAGGACAACGACTCTCTTCTCAGTGAGTTTTTATTAGTGCAAGATGAGATACGTCTTAATTTTCCTCAAATAGTACATTTTCTTGGTGTTGCTTAATTTGAATACAAAACAGTTATTCTTGAAGCTCAAACTTCCACTCACTCTGGTTTTTTTTTCCTTCTGCACTGTCATTTCATTCATGGGAACAATTTCATTAAAAAAAATCAAGCACATAGACCTTTCCAGGCAATTTCACTGTCACCTCGATAACAGTCCCATCAAAAAACACTAAACAACTTATTTTTTTACCTCCTCATTCATTTTATCTGTTTCACACCAAAGTGTGTGAATGTGTGACTGACGATTCTCACGGCCATTGATATTGATAATGATAAACACCTACTTCCTGTCTCCGTGTCCAGCCACCAACCTTGCCAACATGAAGCAGATGATGCAGTGTAACCCTGACCTGACCCTGAAGATGGAACAGTTTGTCCTGATGGAATTTGAGGCAGACATGGCTTCCTTCAACTCGTACAAGATGCTGGAACTCAGCGCCACGCGCAACTGTATGCTGCTGGAATGTGAGCTGGTCCGTAACCCTGACCAGAGATTCACGTACGTAGGCCAGGCCTTTACTGTCCTTTACTGTTTTGGATGAAGCCTTTAAATTAAGTATCCTTCAACAAGTGAAGACCCTCAGACTGTATCATTTGTTTCCCCCCCCCCCACCCCCAAACAGACAATGGCTCTCAGACTTTCATTATTTATCCCCCCCAGCAGTGACCAGAGATTTACGTATGTAGGCCGGCCTGGCTGTCCTTTGTAATTGTCTTGGTTTGGTTATTTGATATATCAAGATAAAGATGGGTTTGTAGCTAGTACCCTTGTACAAGCTCAGGCTCTCAGACAGTAGCTACATTATTTATCCCCCCAGCACTGACCAGAGATTCACGTATGTAGTCTATCAAGTATGTAGTCTAATCAGAAGATTAAGACAAACGGGGGATCAGCCCACTGTGGTCAAAAGCGTTTCTTGGAGAGAGCAACTCAACATGCAGAGCCGATGCTTATCTCTTTCAATGAATAAAATAAATATAATATAGACAATGAATAAATTCTGTTTATTCATCCCATGGTGAAATTTTTCTTTTAAGGGTCTATTCAGAGGGTAGACCGAAATAACCCATGGCGTCAGCCACAATGCAGCGCCTCAAGGTGGGATCAAGGTCTTGAGAGAAAAATTCAGTGTTTCCACGGGGTTTGAACCCGCAACCTCTCGAACCAAAGGCGAGTGGCTTAACCACTGCGAACAAGGCGAATTATTATTGGGTTTTTATCACCAACTTTGGTAGATTTCATGCTAATGATTTTATGTGTAAAGCTTGTTAATCTTCTGACCTTAAAAGTCTCTGTCACATAACTAGAGCTGAGGTTTGATTTGATTTTGTAAAGATGATAAAAATCTTTGTTGTTAAAGTTAAAGAAAATGCGATGATGGTGATTGATTGATTGTTTGTGATTGCAGATGTCTGATTTCCATGCAAGGCAAGATCTTGAGTTCCCGCATCCACAACACCAAGAACTCGGCCAAGAGGGTTTGCTCTGACAACATCCTCAAGGAACTCAAGGTCAAGTGTGATATTATTCATGTAAGTCTGCCTCTCTCCCGCCACTAATAAATGCCAATACACCCACGGATAAAATGGAAACATTTGTTTCCCATCACTAAATACTAAATACCTACCTGGACAAATGTGCTACTGTAATGCACTTAGAGCTATATAAATGTCAATTTGTATTATTATTATTATTATTATTATTGTCATTACTATTATTATTATAATTATTACTATTGTTGTCATTATTATTATTATTATTATTATAATTATTACTATTATTATTATTATTATTATTATTATTACTATTAAGTGGAGCACAGTGGGCTGATCCCCTGCTTGCCTTAAAAATATTGATCCATAGATTTTCCAGCTCTGCATCAGGCCATGTGTACTAGTGGGGGACAGACGTGCACTTAACCTGGATACGTTTTACCTGGGTCTGCGCATCGATGCCTTCTGCCTTGTACACTGTCCTCGGCCAGACACAGAGCTGGACCCTACACTGTTTAATTACGGTCCTTATATATAGGGAAAGATAAAAAATAGAATTAAAATAAATTTTTAAAAATAATGCCAAAATATTACGTTAAAATATCAAAATAATGTTGAATTGCTTTAATAATCCTGTCGGTAAAAACAAATTGGTAAAACAGGCTTCTATAAATTACAATAATATATAAAAAACGTTTCGGGTTTCCACTTTATCAAGAGACAGCACCAGAACACGATACAGAACACACGGATATGAATAATAATGCACGGACTTTGCTCAAAGGGGAGAAATGTGTTTGTTTAGGGTCAGCCTAGAGTCTAGAAAACAGGGAATTTACAATTACTGCGAAAACTATTTTTTTTAAAGATAAAATACATTGCCTTTATTCATCCCACAGGGATATTTTTTTCTTTAGGGTCTATTCCTAGGAAATACCGGAATAACCCAGGTGTCAGCCGCTTTGCAGTGCCGCAAAGTGGGATCAAGGTCTTGAGAAAAATTCCAGTGCTTCTCGAACCAAAGCCGAGTGACTTTACTACCTCACCTCCGGCTCCCCATGTAATTTGGATTTGAACCCTTCAGAGCCTGACATATAGCTTGCCCCTTCAATTCTTTCTGAAGCATAAAGAAGAGTTTGAGTTTCCCTTGTTTTCGAGATCCCTCCTTGAGCTCGCCAACTCGCCATACATGAATTATCTGGGGATGAGATTTTCGACCATCCTGATGACATGGCCAGTCCAGCGTAGGTGGACTCTTAGCAGCATCGACTCAAATCTTGTTGGGTCGACTCTGTCCAGTAACTCTTGAATAGAAATCTTATCCTGCCAGCAGATGCTCATAATCATACGCAGCGATCTTGTGTGGAATAATTGTTCTAGTTGCAAATCCTCTCATTCTCTCTCTCTCTCTCTCTCTCTCTCTCTCTCTCTCTCTCTCTCTCTCTCTCTCTCTCTCTCTCTCTCTC
>JARFNW010136792.1:0-10782 GCA_031763155.1 Dirona albolineata | reverse complement strand
TTCGGTAAGAGCCATTTAGTGTGCTTGAGTCCGAACCGTGCTTAATAGCAGCGTGCTTAATGCCGGCATGTACTGTATTATTTTTAATAATAATAACAATAATGTTTTGAGCTTGGTCTTGAAAGTCAAAAGAGTTTGACTTTTTATCGTTTCTAGAGACAGTAATTTTCATTTTCGGGCCAGGGTTTTTAAGTAGGGATAAACAAACCTTTGGTATATGTGCTTATGAGGGTTGCAAAATTGGCAATTGAGGCTAAGGCTGAATAGTCTTTGATGTCAGATAATTCTAGGGTGCGGAGCAATGATGAAAGACGCTCCGAGCAAAATCTGAAATATTCAAAGATTGTTTAAAATGATAACTCATTAAGTACATGATGTTAATTGTACATAATTTCAGATCCTACACTCTTTGCCTTATTAAATTCTATTGGACATTCTTCCTACTAAAGAGTTTTCAACCTTAGAAGAATCTTGATATGTTTTATGTTTGTACAGTAAACACTCTTGGCCATGAGAGTAGACACATTATGTTCATTAAAGAACATTTCTAACCCATTACTAGTTAAGGCTAACCAAACCTCTAATGTACTTCTTCCCAAAATAATATGTGATACACCAGAAAAAAAATAATTTCAGAATCACTTTCGACAATAATATTTTTTAAAAATATCATCAGCACAAAAACATATTTTGTCTCTGTAAATTTCTCTCTGGTCAGAATGACTGATGGTATAGATGCCGGCACTGCCTTTTCTGTCTCGTCTCCATTTGTCTTGCCGTTTCAAAACGCTGAAAACAGTAGCACTACCCAGGCCAATCCATTCTTTTGTTTCCCGAACAGTTGGCTTTCAAATCTTCCTCATTTTCTTTAACCCTAAATTATTCCTTCTTTAAAATTATTCATAAGGGAGCTACTCTTATGTCTTAACTACAAACAGAAAAATAAAAATGTCAATCTTGTGCATGCATTAAATCCTGAAAAAAAAGAATGACCAATTAAACAAAGTTACCGCAATGGCTTCCTGTCTATGCAAACTTTGGATAGACAATCTTTTAAAAATGATGGGGGACTCTCAGACACAACATGTTGAACTCTTAGACGTGTTTTCAAGTACTCAACAAATCGTTTCATAAATCCAACAAAATGTTCTGCATTTCTAATGCTTCCTGGAACAGCTTCTGCATTTTTAAAAGTATATATATAAATAATGTTTTTAGCATTATTTTTCAAATATGCCTACATAATTTAAAGTTACCAGGAATTAATCAAAAGTAATCGATGCATTGCATGCAATATTTTGTTAGCTAAAAAGACCATTCAGGATGAGAACCTTATCTAACATTACATAAATTGCAAATAATAATAATAATGATAGCTCTAGGCGCACATACATTAATATTAAAAGCACATATTACATTTGATAAAGAATAGTAAGAACAATTCTAAGCATCTAATTAAAAATGGTATGGGTCATAGAATAGTATATTTAAGAATGCAAGTTTTCATGCATAAATATTTTATAGAAATTAGGGAATTTTACATGGCTAAGAGTAACATAAAACTGAATTATGAACCTTTCTTCTACAAGTTAAGATATTTGTGAGAAATATAATTTACCTTCAAGAATTTCATCAGGTATAACTGAAATATAAACAGTAAAACAATATGAATAAAAAAGATTAAGATACAAACCTAGAGTACCTTATAGTGTCAGATCAGTGTTGCATCAACTAATTCCATCTCCATTCTAATTCTACATCTATTGATATCCCTCCACTATGCATCTTCAACATAACTCAATATCTTTTCCCTTCTGTTTACAATCAAATTATAGTGAAAGTTAAAAAACAAAAAGATATCTTTCGATTCCATTGCTTGAAATAATTAAGTATAATATGCTATCCAACATAATTATGCTTAAATATCAAATGACACGTGAAGGAATTTTTTGTGTGTAAAAATAACCCCATGACGCCTGTGAAATAAATCAAATATATCACACCTGGGTTTGCCATGACCATATCTGTTTCCCTCGCTAGATTTGCATCTCTAAGACCTTCCACCATTCTGTTGTATTCATTTTTCAGCTTTTCTGAATCCACTTCCTTGATTCTGGAAAACGAAATAAGAGACAAACATGTCACACTCCAACTCCCATTTCTTCCCTTTAACTAAAGTCAAGCATGCCAAGGAGATCATTATATCTCCCCACAAACTAATATTGTTGGGGGGAAGGGGGGAGCAAAAGATGAAGGATCTACAAGGCAAAGTTTATATACAATGAACAAAATTAATATAATAACAATAGATAAAAGCAGATATTTAAATTAAGGGTTTTATAGTCTGTTTACGGTACAGGCTCACACTCTTTGCATCGTTTACTCCCCCAGCAGACTGTGTGTCATTCAAAGTCCTTATTAACTCCCTGGGGAGAATACAGGCAGGAGCTGTCAATAAGACGCATCACTACTGACATGATAACAATACCGTTCGTTCAGACCCTGAGTCAAATGAGGAAAATGTTTGTAAAAAGTATTTCCCTAGCATCTCAAGACCGGCAGCCGGACCACTGGTCCACCTATGCCACTATGTGGAGATAGTGCTTAAATACTGGTTAGAAATTATCATATACTTACTTCTTTATCTGTTTATTAAGATCATCAATATTCTCACAGCATTTATCAATTGTACGTCTGGTCATCCTCACACTCATAGACTCAACACAAACATTGTCTGAGCAGAGGAATAAAGTATAACACATATATTGCAACATCTAGATGTGATATGAACAAAATTATGCTTAGGCTATAATAATCTCAGGTAAAAATAAATCTAGGAAAAGAAAACTGCCAAGCTGTATTCTTTCACAAAAACAATAGACCAATCATCTATAGACAATATACAAAGACAACAGGCATGGGAGGCGGGGTAAAGTAGAGTATGTAGTATTTGCCTTACCGTGTGATTAAAACCACCACTGTTATCAATTATAAATACCTTTTTTATCATAGAAGGTAACAAGTTTGTGGTGAATAAAAATTTGTTCAAGTTTTACCGTTGCTCTACAAAATGCTTATTCCACATTTTGCTGCATGATTGGTCATCGTTCACATGAAAAGCCATCATTGTTGTCACACAGTCGGCTAATATTAAACATAAAACATAGGCTACCCTCTGTTGCCTTAATGCTAACAGCCTTTAAAAATATTAAAATTCCTGCCAATTTATACATTTGTGTATTTCACTCTCTCAAAACACAAGAGCACACTTTAGACTAGAACAAAATTTGGTTCACAAAATATGTTTAACAACAAAAACCACTGCGTTGACTATCATAAACAAGTTACATCATTCTGCATCAATACAACATGCTGTACAATGATTCCCTTCATTTATATTTACATGCATACTTGCATTGAGAGTTAAATAAAAAATCCCACGGAAAACATATTCCTATGTCACAATAATCCATCAATATTTTCATGAATCTTCCCGACTCCCACACTTGATAATCCAATACAAACCAATATTGTGGGCCTCGTCAAAGACAACAACAGCCTCCTTTGGCAAATCTTTGGAGACAAGCTCTGCTATCTTTGGGTCCAGTAGATAATAGTAACTGTAGACAACCACATTGGCATGTCCAATCTAGAAATGGAATTGAAGCAAGTATCAAATTAGACTATCTGCTACTTACACAATCAAAATGTGTGGCTTTATTGGGATTTCGCATGGTAAAGAAAATCTGTCCTCTACCTTATATCTAAAAAGTTTTGAAAATATAGACATCCTCTCCTATTTAAAGTCCCCCATCTGTGATAGGACTTGAAAGGCAGCTTAAAAGGCCTCTGAAAGGCAAGTCACAAGATCCTTTTCATCCAGGAATAAGATCTGGTACCTTGGCATGACCCTCTATGTCAGCGACTTATAATGTTTCTTTTACTTTACACTACAGCCTCAATTGATACTGATATTAATTTCCAGGTACAAATCATGCAGTACAAATCATTTTTTTAATATATTCTCTCTTCACTTCCACAAATTTAAGGAATTTGAAATGTAAAAATCAGGTGCTATGGGTTTTCTAAAAACTTGCATTAGTTTTCAAATATTAAAAAGTCCATTAGAGTATACCAGTGTACAACAGCCACTGCTTTCTAATGTGACTGGCAAATTAGGCTTTTGTCACCATGACATGCCATCGAAGACTTGTGTGCCAGATTGTATATAATTTAAAGCATCATTACCATGATCAACATTTTGTAGCAAATTACAGCAGTCTCTTCAGGTTGTCAGCGCCTTACTTTCAACACAAGACATTTTGATAACCAAACTCACCATATTATGAAAATTAAATTTAGTATTCTAAAAAATCATTCAAATTGATAATTAAGTCAGGTTAAAACTTAGAATGCAAATAAACAAGTCCTAGTTTTCAATTTAAATGTCCACTCCCTCATTTATCTCAACATTCATATCATGCACCTCTAGCCTTGAACGGATTAAAATAATTGACTAGTACTATGTAATCAATGCAGACAAGAGAATTATTGCCTAGCCAATTCTATTCTTATCTGAGTAGGACAAACTAAAAGAGTTGTTTCTAATGTCCAAAATCTTTCTTACAGCGTGTCTTGCCATAAAGTATGGACACCATCGATTCTGTCGTCCAAACTCACGAAGATCATCCTGATAGAAAAGAAACAACAACAAAAAAATGCAAAAAGAATACAATGATTAAATTTTTGATGGTTCTCAAAATGATTTCCCCTTTTCATTATTTTACCATGAGAAAAAAATAAAAGTTTCACAAGATCTGATATTCTGCAACAGTCGTTCTCCACCAATAAATGCAATCCATTTTAAGGACTAAGAATCAATATAAATTTGTCTTTTTCACTCACAAAGAATTAAAATCAAAGCTTTATATATTCAACTGTCTTTTTTACTCACCAAGCTATAAACCCCAGGGGGTAATGGGGCATCTCTGCCTTGGACATCAAAATTCTGAAAAGGGAAAAAAAGGAAGGTTTGAGGGTAGCAACAGCAATTTATGTCTCTTCTTTGCACTTACATTTAGTGATTTCACGACTTCGCGTAGCTAACTAATAAAATTTACAGCTTGTAAGAAGAAATTTTGGTCCTATTAATGCACCTCTTGTAAAATCAATTTAAATGATTATAAATCTCAATACCACTTTGGACAATTTCAAACATTTTGTTGAATACTACAAACTTCTTAATCAATGTTTGCAGCATTATTTATTCAAACATTTGCAATTAGAAAAATAGTAAAAATTTGGATACATCGTTCCTTTTTCTTTTTTAAAGTAAAATATGGAAAAAGGAATGTAAAAAAATTACATAAATGTATATTGTGCATTTCAGATGCCCCTCTATAATACATAATGATCAATTAAATAACTTTTCACATTTTCATCATCCAAGTTTAAATATTCCAATTGACTCTACAAAATTTCCCTTTCAGATTATTTATCATAAAGACAAAATAAATGCTTACCTCATAATAATCACAAACTGGAATTTTAGAATTTTGCTTGTGTTTTTCACGAATAAATGATGCGGTCAATTGGTGGCACTTCGTGTCTACAGCCTTTCCATCTCTGTCCAAACTCACCTGGAGAGTGAAGTGTTTATAAAGGAAAGGAAAGTAAACAATAGTTATTCTGAATTTTCTATTTCAATTCTACTTTTAGTCATGTAAACTTATAGAATGTGGATAGAGCATTGAATGCTTTTCTTTCGAAACGAATGAGAAAAACATTGATATATTACTAGTACTATTTTTTTCAGCACCAATTCTAACAGAATTTGCTATTGAAGAGCACCAAAACTGAATTAATTTTTCATGATCGTCTGACAACAGAAACACATTTGGAACAATGGAAATCTATCTAAGTTTGAAAACAAAAAAATCAAATGCCATCCAATTTTCAATTTTGCTAAAACAGTGACCTAGTAAAGTTAAGACTCTTTTTTTTCGTCTCGCTTTTTCCTGAATACACATTCCCCCACTGGGTAAAAGTTGGGGGAAATATGAACTAATATAACTTTGTGACATCTCAAATGTTTATATATTGACCCACTTAATGTAGAAAAAAATACTGCTTACCTCTGGATGAACGCATAAGTTCTTACGAGAGCTAAGGGCCAATCCAACAAAGTTTGGAACAATGCCAGTCTCTTGAGTATAATAGTCAATTAAGCCACGCATTTCCTCCACAACCTAGAGACATATGAATGTTTTATCAAAACACAATTGCCGATAACGGGGAAAAAAAGAAGAAAAAAAAAAGAATGCAAACAATGTGTTCTTTCTTTCTAAAAGCCCTTCAGGCTTTTATAGCTTGTAGTACCAGGCATATCAATCCTAACCACAATAAAATTTCTAAACAGGTAACTTTCCTGACATTTCGTCGCATTCACATTTTTAACACTATTCAACTGCAATCCATATTTGTCTTGGCCAGGCAAATAAAACAAATTGAACCATCCCATCTAAAAAATATTTGGAACAAGAGTGTAAAATGGTCTTTGACTGATCATGATACACATCACACCTAGTTTGAGTTTGGAAATTGGAGTAAAACATCTTACCCGAGGAAAATAATGCACAAGTCAAACCTTGACTCAAACCCGTGTGTTTTTTAAACTCAAAACTGAACAGTATTAATGATCTATCTCTATGACAAAGCAAAGCCTGTTTTAAAGTGAGTTGTACTTTGACATATATTTTTTAAAAAAATAAAAATGAATTGCTTATCAAGAAATTATATTCCATTATAATCCAATTATTCAGCAACAAACATCAATTTTATTTAGCCCACTCTACTTTTATGAGTTTGCAACCCAGATGCACACAAAAAATTCTACAAAACATCCACAAACTTTTTCCAACTCAGGAACTGTTCTTGAGCAGTAAATCAATTTCGTCACATCCAAGGGATTTGCCTAAAAGGGTGGAAGACAAAAAACAAATATACTCATATACATTTTAACAATTTTCATGAAAAAAAATCAATAGACTGCTTTTCCATGCAGAATGTATCTTTCTTCATTTGGTCAACGAACATAGTTTTTCAATTCTCCAGTTCAAACACAGGAAACATGAATATGAAAAACTCTTCAAACAAAACAAATAACGATATTTAAATTGATGGCCAGTTTGAATTGGCATGTGCATGTTCATAGTCAAACATAGCCACCTGAAGACAAACATATCTTAAATTTTCTTCTTTTATTTCTCTCTCTTTGTTAGCTCCTCTTCAATAGGCACTTTTTCAAAGGTTTGCCATTGATTAAAATTAAATTTAATGAAAATCATATCGTTATGCTGAATTTAAAGTTAATTCATAGAGAAAATTATTTATTCATATTTCTATACTAAATTCATAAATGTTCACAGTCCGGAGATTTAAGTTGTTTATTCATCACATTTGCCACTCAATGAAAAGAACATGTAAGCTGCAATCTGTAATATTACAATAGCAAAAAAGAAGAACAAAAGTTTTTGACAATAGAAGCTATGACTGGATCAATCAATACAAAAATAAATATGTGTAATACATTACATCAACATTTGCAGGATGAATAAATATTATTGCAACGGCATCATATCTTCTTTAAATTCATGTTATGATCAGCTCTTTCATCACTTTATTCCTATTTTCATGTTATAAAAGTCCATGTCCCTGACCTCCATGTAGGCAATGATAAGGGAGAGCAATGATACTGTCTTCCCAGTTCCAGAGGGCATTTCTAAGACACAGTGACCCTATTTGAAATGAAAGGAAATACACATTAATAATCTAATTTTTACAAAATAAAGAATAGTGAAGCACATTTGCGAAATGATACATTGATATCATTGAAAAGTACATGTTTGGTTTGTAGACGTACAAAAAGCATTTGATTTTGTTCAACGGAAGGCACTATGGTAGGTCTTAGAGGAACAAAATGTAGGAGAAGCTCATAGAAGCAGTCATTTTGTTTTAATCCTGAAAGTGAGGGTCATCACATAAAATGTCAAGTAGATTTAAAATAGATGTAAGAGTAAGACAGGGTTGTATTCTTAACCCATTTATATCTATCACTTTGATGGATTAAACTTTAAGAGAATGTTAGCATAAAAGACCAATAAATGTAAGCATGTGGAAACTGGCTCAAGTAAAAATACCAACATTTTCAAATGATTCAATGATCTTGAACATACTACAAATTATCAATTTACTGAATAGGTAACAAATAAATAGAGGAATAACAATAAATCTAAAAAGATTAAAGTACATGGTCATAAGCAAGGAACATTAAAACCAGATAAAATTAAACTAAATAGAGAACGATCAGAACAGGTTAATAACTATAAGTAGAGGGTAACATTTTAATTACTCAACAATGTGATATAGTCTTCTTATTGTGGATCTATCTCCAGTATATTAACTTATGAAGGATCATGAAACAATCTAGATTTCCAGAAGCAAAAAAATCTCAAAGCATCTGATTTACATGCTTACCTTTGCATCAAGGGTCTTTTTCAGTTCTTGCATGTACAGAAACTGCTCTGGGTAGATGTAGTCGTATGGAAAGTAGACAAGCAAGCCATCAACGTTCAGCCTGATATTTTATAGAGAGAAAAAAAGGAAGCGATATCAGTCGCACGTGATAAAAATCCAAAGAATAACAGAGGAGAACTGACTAAATACATTACATAAGCTAAGACAAAATAATGATTACCAAACTGTGTCTGAAAAGTTTAAGTGCCCTGTGCTCAACACAACATTCTAAAATTACCAGATTCTCTGAAAAACAATTATATATCATAATCTATAACAAAATATTTTGGGGAAAAAAGTAATAAAAATCATTAGAAGAAATAAAAACTTAGAATAAAACGAAGTGTATTTGTTTATCAATCGTATGACACAGTAACTTTAATATAGTATTCTTATCATCAACTATTTTCAGGTTTTCAGCGTGACTTTCATTTTAAGGTTTTCTACGGAATGCGAAAGTTTTGTCCACAAGTAGTTTTCTCTGTTAGACACAGCACCTAACACAATCAGATTGCATAGCATTGCTTTGTCTTAATTCACTGAATAGGTCTATGCTGTAGCAATGCTTAGTTGATTCTTTAACACTTTAGAGTTATGTTATAAATAAAGAAGAAGTGAAGTGAGTTTAAGTTTAGAATTTTTTTGTAGTTCCAGTCACACACATATTATTATTAATAATAATAATAATAATAATACTATATTTTCATCCCATTAAGGAAATTCATTTTACAGAAGTGTATAAAAATTTCAACACGTATTATATACGCATAAGATAATAATAATAATAATAATAATATATCTTTATTGTCCATAAGGAAATTCATTAAGATATGGAGCATCACAGTATTTAAATGTATAAAAAATAAATGAATAATTTATTTATGTCAAAATATGTATTTTCAAGATACAATCAAACCTGTGCTCGCAGCCGTCGGTATAAGGCGGCCACTTTCCAGGTCTGACTGTTGTTTTTCCTCTATTTTGTCACTGTGCAGGGCGGCCACCTGCCCAACATGGCCACTATTTTAGGTACAATAAAGCATTCGAACCTGACCTAGACGGCCAGTTAATCAAGCTGATCTACTCAATTAATCCCCCTTTTCTTTTGTGCTGATCTTCGAATGATATTGCGTGCCCGACAGAAAATTACAATACAAAGTGTGAACATCGAGATCCTACATCATGTAACACACATCCTTATGTGTCACCAGAGATTATATCAATACATTAACCACCGACTTGATAAGATTTCTTGTCTCGTCCCTCATTTCCCTCATGAATAGCAATTTATGTTTACCGGCGGTCATGTGTCTAGCATTACTCAATCAATGAATATGTCTAGCCATTGGATCGCATCCTACACGCCGAGGCTAACAATAGACTAGCCCAATGAGCATGGCTGTTGAGTAAGCGCCATACATCAGCCAAAACACCCTTGTGAATGGTCCATGGGTGTCTTCAAAGCGATTGACCGTCGACTATGGTGACTCGTCGGCTATGGATAAAAAACAATGTGTCTGACCCACAGCCAATGCAGACATCAATGAATTGACCCATGCATGGTTCTGCGACGCCGTGCGAAGGACAATCGAAGTTAATGGACCAGAATTGAACATTATGACTTTTAAAGCTTCCAAACGGATGGAAAGAATCATTTCTTAAACGCAACAACTGTGACTGACGCCTTAGATGCGTTGACTACACTTAAAACATTTTTCATTGAAAGGTCAATGGTTGACTATCTGATAACATTTCAAAATCTTGATATGGGCATTTTTTATTTGTGTGACCAAGACATCAAAGCAATTGACCTTAGACCACTTTTTCAAATAAACGTATGTTGTACCTACCAAAAAAAACAAACAAAAAAAAAAAAAAAAAAAAGAACAAACCCCAAAACCAAACAAACACCCACCCCCCTTTCTCTCTCCCAAAAAAAAAGCCAGCAAAAACGGCCCAAATTTTTTTAAAATCAACAACAACAAATTTAAATCCAAGAAAAACTGGCCAAGGCGGCCACTTTTACCAGGAACGAATGGTGGCCGCCTTAGACAGGTTTGACTATATTATGAAAAACAAAATGTTATACAGTAGTCACCGCCTAAGTGCACGGTCCTCGGGAGACAAAAAAAACGGGCTCTTAGGCGAACCGTGCACTTAGGCGAAGACCAAAATGGCGGCCATTGTGGGCGGGGTCGTGACATATTA
>JARFNW010136781.1:0-10783 GCA_031763155.1 Dirona albolineata | reverse complement strand
TTTAACGTCGTCTTTTTCCCTCAACTGAGGGGTTACGACGGTGTCCATTTCTTGATGGCCGCTCTCCACTCTCTTTTATTCGACGGGTCAGCCGTTAGTTGCCGAAATATGCCCAGCGCATGGCGCCACATGATCTTCCCTACCTTCCCATTCCTGAGAATGTTAGTGTGGGATCTAGATATATATAATATATAAGAGACATTCTAAGTCAAGATGTACACTTTAAAAAACCAAAACAGTCCATTTATAATAATGCATAGGACTGCTTGAACCATTTTTGATAACAATGAACCCTATTTATGTATTATTATTGTTTGAAATTGGAGGGATACAATTAATGGGACCAGCAATCTGTTTTTGATGAATGCTATGGTTTGCACTATGCTGAGATGCTGTTTTTCTTAACAGATATTATCCATCATTCAAAATGTTAATTAATAGAATGAAAGTCCCCAAAAAATATTCTATATTTTATTCTGGTTTGAAAGTTATTTGTAATTTCTTTGCATGTTCTAATTGAAGAGTTGCTTTGCCAGTCACCATCATCCATTTCATGGGGAAAGTGTAAATTGCGACTTTTTCTAAAGATATGAATGTTGTGTGTGCATGTTGCTTGCTAAGTAGAAAAAGACCCCGTTTTTCTGATCAGACACAAATAGCAGAGTAGGAGTTCACAACCAGACTTGACTGCAGCCTTTTGAGAGTGAAACCATGGAACCTTTTCCACGAGTTCACATTGTGAGTGGTTTCCGTTTCCTCTAGGGGTGACATGCAATATGACATATCTCTAGGCTCATTGGCATCATTCTACAGATAAAGATAAAATTATTGCCTTTATGTTGGTCATAAGTGTGCTTTGTCTTTAGATATATATTTTTTAATCAAAGACCAAAATAACTCTAATTTCAACCACAGTGCAGCCCCACCATTGGCTTGGTTTGTGCAATACCTTTGCCTTTCGGCCACTGCTCCTCTTAATAATAGTCTAGTCACCTCCAACATGTTCTGTAGAGCCTTTTGGGCCATATGGTTTGTGCATCCGGGTTTCCGTAGCATGGTGGTGATTCGTCACCCTCTTGATAGAATGCTGGTAGCCATGTGTACACCTGATTAAGTGAGGCAATCTTAGTAAAACATCTTTGCTCATGCTCAAGGATAACAGGTATGCTGAAATCCAGATTCAAGCCCACACTGCTTGCGTGGATTAGGTGCATAATGGAGCTGCGTGTAGATTTCTACAAGATGGTGGTTAACCAGTGTAATGGTTTGTACTGAAAGGACATTGTGGCAGCAAGCATTCTGATCAAGTGACTTGGTTAAAAGGCAGCTATGTGGTGGTAGTCATTAGGAATGGAAAGGATTTTATGATGATATTGAACAATATATATAACATGACTGAATTTTTGTTTTGAAGTAATGTATTGTTTTCACTAAAACGTATGTAATACTCATCTTAATATGCTGTTTTGTTAAACTGTTGTCTTGTTATTTCACAGCAATTAATGAAATTTATGATCATATTCATACTCATATATATTCATATGGACATCATGTGTGCTTTCATTACAATAATCACAAACAAGGAGGTAAAGCAGTTTGAGTCAGACCACAATTGGATAAATTTTTGCAAGGAATAATTTTTTAAATATATGATGGCTTTTAAAATTATCCCTGCAAAAATGACTAGCAACCAGACCAAATGAGTCGCAAGTCTGGATTTCTAGATCTGATAAATATCCATTTTAAACCTGTTTTATCTAAGTCTGATAAAAGCATTTGTCTTTTTTAAACAACAATGTCTCAATACTCAAACACTCTTTGTAGCTTCAGTTTTGACACCACTTGAAAAGGGAAAAGATACGCTTATATTATACATGATTATCAAATATGGACACAACTCCTGATATGCCAAAATTTCAACTGATTTGTTTTGTTTTGTCTTAAGAATCATATATGTATAGACTACTTTAGGTGATTTAAATTATTGAAGTTTGCAACCAAACACAACAATGACCATTAGAGAAATGACAATGATATGTTTTTAAGTTTTGTTTTGAAGTGGTTGTAATTTTTGTCCTCCATAGGTTTCTGTCAGAATCAGTTATTATGTAAATAAATGTTTGTTTGAGATCACTTGGGCTCCTTATGATTTTACCTACTTGGAAATGTGTAAATCAATTAACAATCCTGGAGAAGGTAGTAAAAGAGAAGCATTTGTTTCCTTTCAAACTTATATATATATATATATATATATATATATATAAAGGTCATGATTGATGCCTACACTATTAAATTTTAGATTCTATGTTAATTATTGTTTATTTATTCTATTTGAATTGTAAAGTGCTTTATTTTGAGCATTTGTTCTGGCACTGCCTTTATTAATATTATAATTCTGAACAAATACACCATTATCTTTTTTTGTTTGCATTCCCTTATTACTTTCTTTGAACATAGTGTCACCTAGTAAAGTAATGGTAAGGATGGGTTTATAGTCTCTATCTCCATTCAGGTACCGGCTCACAGACTTTACATTATTTTCCCCTGTGCATTGCTAGCCTTTTTTTTCTTCTCAATTTCCTAGAAAACATACAGTAGGAGCTTTAGGCACATTACTACTAACAACAAATTGGCTATATCATTGTTCACTTGGTTCAGCTGGTTACTTGATCAGTTAAGTGAGGAAATTTTGTGTGTAAATGATTTTTCCTAAGTCTCAATGTTTTGGTCCAGTATTGCCAGTATTTGACCCAGGGATCTCACGATCTTAAGACCAGCAGCCTATCTACTCAGCCTCTGACGCCACAAAGTTACCATTATTTAACTCTTTTTTTTCCCCAATATTATTATTATGTCAGCATGTAAATTGTAGATACAAACATTGAAGTTGAAGCAAGTTAAGCTCTATGGTGGGATTGGGATGGTCTGAGAAACCCTTAAATTATATTTTTTATTCCCATTCTGATCAAACATTTTTAAGCATAATAATTTAATGAGTATGATGATAAATGGAGATTTTGTCCCAGACAAGGTTCAATCTTGGGTAGTTTATCCTCGTAGATTGATTTACCTAAACTTTCAAACCAGGCTGTATCCGTAACTGTAATTCCTTTCACTGACGGATTGAAAATTTTTTGTCTGAGAGATAAAAAAAATCACAAACTGATTTTGTGATATGTTAACTTAACAAAGAATTTTATTTCTTTTTATATTATGCCTTTGAGAAGATTATTGAAGAATTCAAGACGAAATAATATCTGATTGGAAAATCTTGAACTTTCATTTATTTTCCTATTTACCTCTTTATTTACCGTGATGTAGATTTTTAGCTCTCATTTCTGTGTTAATGTTAATTGCAAAGTTTATGAAAATAAGTCTTATTTTGTGAAATTGAAATTGTCACTATCAAATAATAAGAATAATAATGTGTAAACTACACTCATGTGCCGATAGCATGTGGAAATAAATCTTTAAGTCACAATTTATATTAAATTTATTTTGTTTTCATCAATTTTCTCTTATTTCAGCTTTGTACAAATGTAAAAAGAAATATATGTTGATTTTGTATAAACTTGAAAAGCTGTGTACATATATTATAAGTAAGTTTACTTCGCCATTTTGTTTTTTTTCTTTGCCCTGTGCAAGTGTTTTCAGGTTTCATTTGCTTCCTCGTTTCCTGTTTTCAATAACAAATGAAATAAAATTTGTATCAAAATAATAACTGCTCATATGACTTTTGTTAGTTGAATCATTTTATGCAGTGGTTTGGATCTTCTTTTCTGTTTTGTTGTCTTTGCATGTATTTTCATTTGTGGAATAAAAAATCGAGTTGTTCTGTGTATCAGGAATATAATGATTCCAGGCACAAATCCTGGAATATTTTGAATAAAGTTACCATAAGGTGATGCTGAATTAGCTTTGAGCTTACAATACAATCGAACCCTCTTATTATTATTATTGTATAATCGTGATTATTGTAATTTTTTTAGAAGAAAAAATAATTTTCTCTATATATATATTTTGATAAGCTCACGACCCGGTTATTGTGATTTTTGTTGTAAGTAAAAATACAAAACAACCCTAGACTTCCAGGAACTGACCCTGGCAAGGAGATGGACATTGATAATATGTAGACCTCTGCATTATCCACTACACCATGAACGCTGGTCAGCAATCAGTGTAGGTACATGTCTCTGAATTGTTCAGTATAGGTGTTGAAGAGTTGAAGATGATAATAAATAATCATTTTGAGACAAGAGTCAAGACAATAAGGTCAAGGCTTTGATTCAAGTGCCTGTTATTTTAAAATCACCCAACTCCTGCCTTGCTCTGTGGATCTTTCTGGATCTTGATATTTAAAGCTGAAGAAGCCACACAAGTGTGTAAAGATAGAAAAAAAGCTTGAAATCATTTTCAGAATATATTCTTTACTTCAACAATTGTTCATAATAATAAAATCTTCAAAAACAAACAGATGCATATATATATATTATTACATATATATAGATACCTAATATCAATTCCCACATGAACACACATAATTGATCATACACAAGCAAAAATTACTTAGCATACTTTAAGATTTATTCTCGATTCTCAGGCAAATATATTATTACAGAATTTTCTTAACTTAAATAAATTTATAGGCAAAAGAACATACGATTACTGTCTTATAGGTATAATGTAATCATTACGTCCCAGTAGTTTTTGTCTTTAGTCAGATGGCCAGGCACATTATAATGAATTCAACTTTAGCATTATGGAACCCACATTGTAGAATTAGTGTATATATTATACATTGTGCTTGTTTATGTTGTAAGTATCAACTTTGCAAGAAGAATTATTTTCTTGAGACTGTATCAATAACAATGTCAAAAAAATTATGTAATAAGCACAGTATAGCAGTGTGATCCTTTCTCACTCCTGGACTGGAAACATTTCCATAATCTGACCCCAAGTCAAACAATTCCACAAATAGGTTTGGTATTCGTTCATAACAATTTCCACTCATCCGCTGATTTAGTTTTATGTAAAAAACATTTAAAACATAAATATTAATACATTTATAATTTATAATAAGTTTCTATACATCTGGTTAAATTAGATATGACAACTTTAATAAGTGTCGCATCAAAATATAAGAATTAAAAATGCAATACCCTGTATTCATGCTGGCTAATACTAATACAGTAGTCCATGAATGAAGACATGCTCTGCCTAAACATTTGCTTATGCCTGTTGACTTAATTCTACTACAGTACAGTCCGTAAATTAGTCAGTATAAAATGTGAACGAACCCTAAATAGGGCTGATGCCACAAATCTTATCCTTCTATTCTTCTGTTTAAAACTAATTCTAATTCCAAAAGCGACATCTCCTATTGTCTTCTCACAAAAGCGCACTCTGCATAAGCTTTTCTCTATTCCCAAGCAGCATTTGTTAAGACCAACTACTCTAACCCAAATGCAGGTCCAAGTTTTCCATCAGCAGGTAACGGCATCACCAAGGACAACATTGATGCCTTCATAAAAACATGGTAATGGCAACAAAAAATTTGGAGAAACAAACTTGAGCCAAAAATAACCACTTGATGTCATCCTCACAAAATGGAGACTTTGAACGTGTGTCAGTGTAAGTTTCATTTCTAAGCTACAATATACCTGAAGATCAACCTGACCCTATTTTCCTAACTTGCTTCCATTTAAGAACACACTAGTCTCTGTGCAGAAGCATTGGTAGTTACAGCGAAATGGAAGCATTCTTTTATGATACATTTACACAGATAATATGAATTTTACAAATAACAAGTTAAAACCCAGACTGCCACTTAGTCGAAGTGTGATTTAATATTATGTTGTGCACATTAAAACAGATACTCCCTTACACATATAATAATATATGGAATCAGCAACCCAAATTTGGAATAAAATTACAAATGATACAAACAAAAAAATCTGTATATTATTAATACTAATAAATAATAATAGATGTGTGTGTGTGTGTATATATATAACAATATCAATTTGATGTCATGAAAAAAATCTTACCCTGAGAACTAGAGAAACAACAATGATAAATAAAGAATACACTAAGTCTTTCAAATCTGTAACATTTTGTTTCTATACTTAATTCTTGTTTTTTTCTTTTTATATATAATATTATTATTATTATCATCATCATTATTATTATCATCATCATCGTCATAGAAATTCTATTAGAATAGTTGAGCACAATGATTTGACTTTTCTCTGACACAGAACAAAATGAAAAACAAACCACTTGAATTGATCATGTGAACGAATATCATAATTATATAAAAATAACAAGAATTACCTTCAAGCAAAAAATATTGTGAAACCAATAAAATCGCAAAAAAAACCTCCGTTCTGTTAAGTATGGTATAATAAAAGTAGAAAAAAAATGTGGTAAAAGATTTCTGTTTGTTAACATGGAAGGACACATTGATATAAATACAGTGCAACTTCTGGATAACGACACCCCTGAATAACGACAACCCCTGGATAGTGACATTGACCTCGGGTCCCGATTTTTTTGCTATATATTATTAGTAATAAAAACCCCAAAATAGCGACATACATTTGAGTAAAACCCCTGTTTAGCGACATCGGTATAGCGATAATCAGCAGTTGACACAGACATTTCATACAAAAAATCTAGTGAAATAGGCAACCTCGTTTCCGACCAGCATTATCTCGTACTCTTAGCCAATAAAAACACTTATTTTCAGACTAATGAGATGTCCTACTCATAGCCAATGACGAAAAATACACATTCTAACGTGGTTGGGACGTGTCTTATCACAGGCACTGGTTCGCGCATCGCATCGTTATATTCACGGGTCTCACCATGCCCCCTTTTTCCGCCACCTTGAAAACCTCAGACTAACGGCACCCCTGAATAACGACATAATTTTCCAGTCCCGGGTGGAAGTTGCACTGTATAACAGAACAGAAAATATGAAACAAGAGATCCTATCACTATCACTCATTTCTTCCACTGTCGACCCATTACAGTACAGTGAATTTCTACCAGTTTCTTTTCCTGACACCATTGCTTAGCTGTAGTTCGACACACACTTTCCACCAAGTGATCAACAACCAGCAATATGTCATTGACAATGATTGGCAATTTCTAAATTATTTCTTGCATAGGCTCCCACAAATTGAAACAGTCTAGCTAAACCAGGATTGGATTTGGTGATTAATGATTGTTGTGTTATCTTATCTACAACACTAAGGGCTAAATTAAAACAAGGCACACAAGTGTGAAAAGATGAAGAATGGACATACCAACATATTGTGCATGTACGTACGTTTGGTTTTTATGTATGGAATACAATTAAAATCTGTGATTCTAACCAAAAAAAATTTGACAGTAAGTAGAGTCCAGCAAATAATGGTAACCGTAGAAAAACAAATTATCAAAGACATGAAATGATAACTCTATGGAAGATGATTGCATAAAAATAAAAACATGGCACATTATTAATGCAATATAGGTTATTTCAAAGTAATTATCATGATGCCATTTTCAACAATGTGAGGTCATATGCCTTGTCAATAAAGATACAGATGGGTTCATAGTCCGTATCCCCACAGACTTTTCTTTGAAGGTTATAATAGCCCAGTAGGCTGTGTCATTCAATATCCTTCTCAAGTCATAGGAGAGCATACAATAGAGCAGCCCGTTAGGCACATCATACTAACTCAGTTCAAGTCT
Organism: Dirona albolineata; assembly: GCA_031763155.1. Lineage (NCBI taxonomy): Eukaryota > Metazoa > Mollusca > Gastropoda > Nudibranchia > Dironidae > Dirona > Dirona albolineata. The sequence goes on along the minus strand of JARFNW010136781.1, from coordinate 3,043 downwards.
TGTAGACTGAAAGGTCCCAAGAACACTTCCTGCCAAAGCAAGAACCAACGCATTAAAACTCAAACACATGATTTGGTATTTGCTAATGCTACCATCCGATTCATTTGGGATAGAACAAATAATTGTATGGCATAAAGTATACAATAAAACAGGTTAATATTTGGCAATCAACACATGAAACGGAATTAACATTTTCAAAAAACATACAAAATAAGCCTCTTTAGTAAAATTCCCAGTTTCTATAGTTGATAGAGGAAAAACTGAGGCTTCAATATCATGTCCTCTGGGCCAGATATGAGTAATATTTAACATTTAACAGTGCATTAGTATTACTTTCACCAAATGAGGTTTCTTGGCACAGTGGACTGATTCCCTGCTTGACTAAAAAAACTTGATCCATAGAAATAGAATCCCCAGCTCTGTATCGGGCCATGTGTACTGGGCAGGGCAACAGTTTACACTTACCTGGATAAATGTCATCTGAGTCTGCACATCGATGCCTTCTTCGTTGTACATTGCCCTCAGAGCTGGTCCCTGCACTGTTTAATCACAGTACAAAAAAAAGAAATCAATATTTTTAAAACGAACAAATAAACAAACAAACAAATAAAATTAAAAGTTGAAAATATTAGATTTGATAATTAGTTTGTAAATTGGTGTAGAAAGGAAACAATAAAAAAGATTACAAATCTGGGTGGGTAGAAAGCTTTTGTCCAAATTTGAATACAAACATAAGGAATTAAAAGAATAAAAATAAGGGTATCAGAATATAATAATACATACAAATGAAAACGAGAAAGTCTCTGCGATTCTAATCCAAAAAATGTAATACTGTAATGAACACTTCACATATGTGAAACAAGCAGATAAGTTGTTACACTTTCACAGCCTGCTCTTAGTTCTTGATCACGTTTAGCCAAGTCCAGGGCATATCATATGCATGGATGATGCCCTTCATCACATTGTGTCTACTATTATCGGTGTCATTAAATCACGCGTATGAAAAAATCACAACCAGAGCAAGACTATAAAGTAAAAATATATACGAACCGGAATTATAAAATTCATAAAGGCAACTATTGATCTCAGGTGGCCAATTCCACATCATTACATCATTGCCCAAACACTAGAATACATAAACCATCCTCTCATGCCAAATAACCTTTATTTTGTTCACAAGGGCACTTTGGCTTTAGGGTATAATTTGAAAAAAGACAGAAATAACCCAAGTGTAAGCCACACCAATCTGAATCGTTGACTTTATTCAGAAATAGCATCAAGCAACATTAGATTGGTGATCATCCCTTTCTAACTAACATTCAAACACACACAAATTACCCAAAAATGTGGGGTCACATTTATATGGGGTTGGGGGGGTCTGACATATATGTCAAGGTGGGTCAATAAGTCATCACCCTTGGAAATGGGTAAATCTGACATCTGACACCGGTCTAATCCACAATTATCACTGCAGATGTAAGCATTAAGTTGTGAGCATACACATCTTTTCAACTCTTAATGACATGTTTATGAAACATGATAACAAAAGAAATCAGGGCAAGTTTGGCATGTCGAAAATAGATTTAAAAATCATCAGTAGAATATGAACCTTAAATTAAACGGAACTCTTCAGAAAAATGGTATTAAAAAAAAAAACACTTTGGAAATAGTTTGGAAAGTAGCAATAGTAAGCTAGCTGCAACTGCTTCCTTTTACAAGAAAACAACAAAAAGCATCCCGAGTCACAATCTTAAATCTTAAATTATCAATCTTTCATTAAGGCCAATTGAATTTAACAGCATTAATGCAATTGAATTTAACAGATCAAATTATTAAAACTGCGTCAAGTTAGTTGCACTGGTCACTGATGTCAATCCTCCAATTCTTAACAAGTCGCAAGACTGAGAAGAATCGCAACACTGAATTGCTGATCTCAATTAACCTTGGCGATGAATCAACTAATTATAGCTGATCACATTACCAATTTTGCTAATACAAATGTGAATTTTCACTACCCATTCAGACTTACCCCTGGGGTGAGAGCTCAAAGAAAGATTGGTTTGTTCCGCCTATTAATCATCAACACTCAGATCAAGGAGAGAGTTATGTTTTATAATGAATTGCTTTACCATGATCCAGGTCATAGAGACTTGTTTTCTCGATTCATGGTAACAATTCAGTATTTTGGTAAAGATAAAATGTTGCATGAATTGCTCTACAAAACCAGAAACAATGAAATACAATACAATTCATTATCATGTTTGTTTGAGTAAAACCTAGTTTTAATAATTATATGACTAAATAATACCTTCAATTTATTAATGTACCCACATATTACTTTACCAGAATACATACAGAAACTCACAGATGCAAAATATAAAAAAAAACATGAATAGAATGGTTTTGACATATTTAAAAAAATAAAAATTTTCATATGATCATTAAAATTATGTCTATGTAGATCAAATGTATTTGTAATAAATGTTGTACTGATTTGCGATTCCGTCCACCACCATCACTCTCTCCCTGAAGGGCGATAAAGACCATTGTAGAATGACCAAGGCAGATAGTAATTAGGGAGTCAAAGGTAATGATTATAAGAAGATTAATGGTTAAATATATGACACAGGTCTCGACCCATAGGAATATGGCGGCATGCATAGACTAAATCCGTTATTCATATTTCTTTGGTGACAATTAAAGGTCAATGAAGGATTAAAGTTAAAGGTTGAATAGAGTTGTAAAATAGGATGCGTGTATTCATTACATTTTCTCATAAAAAGTAAAAAACAGGGAAGACAAGAGAAAGAAAGAACATTATATCCATTTCCATTTCATGATTCTGTTGCACTTTGAGATACTGTAATGTGGAAAGCTATAAAAATGTGATCTATCAATATCATCATTATATCTTCAGTATAAGTTTGTCATATGAGGTAGCTTGTTTGTTTATCGAATCCCCTTTATACCGCAATAAGCAGTGTAAGGACCAGCCATGTGTCAAGCTCTGAAGGGTGCACATGACAAATGGATCCAAATGCCA
>JARFNW010136770.1:0-10783 GCA_031763155.1 Dirona albolineata | reverse complement strand
CATCATCATCATCATCATCATCATCATCATCATCATCATCATCATCATCATCATCATCATCATCATCATCATTGCTGACAATGCGGATTAAACCCGTGATTTTGTCGACGTATTTTGTCTCGCTCTCCATTGCGGCCTTCAGACACACGGAGCTAATCCGACGCCTGGGCTATAAAAGGAACCCGATTAATTTCAACACCCAGACACACAAAAGACGTTGCATTCAAACGTTTTCTTTTTAATCTTTCCTTTTTTATCAATTTCCTTTCTACCTTTCGGTGTAAGGTTAAGTGCAGACGAACTTTCGTCATTGATCTCTATCCAGAGTCTTCCTCTTTGCATCCAAATACCTACACTCTCCTTTTCTATAACCTCTGATATTGTTTCTTGCCATACTTTCTTTGGTCTACCTCGTGGTAATTTACCTCGTTGCCTACATTCTAAAATTTGTTTCGGGATCCTACTTTCATTCATTCTATTTATATGTCCAACCCATCTAAGTTGGTTTCTCTCTATTTTATTTTCTAAGCTCTTTCCATTTAATTTACTTCATCCCTTAAACTAGTGTTTTGTAATTTAATCTCTTCTTGTTTTTACCAACTGATCTTCTGAGAAATGTAATGTCTGATGCTTGTGACCTACTTTTATAAATGCTGCTAAGAACCCTTATTAGACACAAGCCAGAAATTCCAAACCAGCCGAGTAAATTATTTTTTCAAAGTCAGATATCAGTTGCCTGTAGCATCATTTGACGTCAACATGTCAGCTTGCAAATAGATTATATTCAACTGCGTTCACAACCAAAAAGAAGGAACAATGATTCTATAATACATCAATCTATATGATATTATATCGATATTAATATCAAATGGCATAGTGCTACACAGTAGTACATCCCCCCCCCACCCCTCGGGCAAATCGACACTTCATATTACATCCAAAACAAGCGGCCTGTTAGGCGCCAATAATTTTTTTTTATACAAAGACGACGTTATTTACATCGGGGGGGGGGACCTCCGAAATTAACGTCCGTCTCCGATAGGACAAGAAAAGCTGGACAAAGTGTCTATCTAATCTTTGTACGCAAACGCGAGTGAGCCAATACATTTCATTATGTATATAATATGTTTGTATTGTGGGTGTCTGTATGTATATCTATGTGTGTGTGTGTGTGTGTGCGTGCGTGTGTGTGTGTGTGCTTGTTTGTGTGCGTGTGTGTGTATGTGTGTGTATGTGTGTGTATGTGTGTGTGTGTTTGTGTGTGTGTATGTGTGTGTGTATGTGTGTGTGTTTGTGTGTGTATGTGTGTGTGTATGTGTGTGTGTTTGTGTGTGTGTGTGACATCTTCATGACTACCATTTAGATAATAGCTGTGATCCATATTTTGATTAATAGACGAAATCCTTTACATTGAAAAAAACCAAACAAAGGCGTTCTATTTTTGGAAAATATGGCGACGAAATGCCAATAAAATAGAAAGTCACTGATCTAAAGGGCATCAAATTGATCAACAAAAAATGTCATCAAAATCGGTTCTTCCCGAATAGTGACGTCAAATTATAGGGTGGAAATAATCTTTTTATAACCGTTTGCTATTCCGACTACCTACTTGATTAAACTGACAGCCAGAAACTCATTTCCGTCCGAGCATTCCACTTCGCCTCCCAATCAGCCGAAACATTGGGGGCCATGTGGGAAACCGGAACTACCAATTATATTCATTCATGTTGTATTATGGGACAAAATATGAGGAGTCAACAGGAGGACGTGGTCAACAGCAGCAGCAAGCATGGTTTGGTCAGTCATAGATTATTTGAACCTTTTGTAGATAATGGAAATAAATGGATAAATCCCCTATATTCATCCCAAGGGAAAATGTGTCTTTAGAGTCTATTCCAAGGGTAGACCGAAATAACACAGGCGTCAGACACAGTGCAGTGCCGCAAAGTGGTATCAAGGTCTGGAGTAAAATTAAAACTCCAGTGCTTCCACCGGGATGTGAACACGGGGCCGCTTGAACCAAAGGCGAGTGACTTAACCATTGCACCACCAGCTCACTTGGTATATGAAAATTAGCAACGTGACAAAGATAATTGCAGTTGAAAACAATGATGATTATAATAATAACTAACCCCCCTTTCCCCACCCACACCTAAACCAGAAACAAAAAGAATAATTTATCAAAGAGAAAAACAGGTCAAAGCCACAATAAACATTTGATATCGATATTGATATCGATATTGATATCGATATTATCGATAGTCGACATGACAATAACTGGATACAAATGAAGTATCTTTCTCAATACCCATATTATTCTATTCTCCATAACAATCTTTGTCGTAAAGGTCACGGCTGTAAACGATCTGTCTCAAATTAATACGAGTGCATGGTTGGACGTATCTGAAATACGACCCGGGTACGTAGGTAATCTACGCCCGTATCAATAAACGGTAAGTAATCTACTCGGCATATTTTGGCATTCATTTTGATTGACGTCATGGAACATTGAATTACACTCAATATATGATGACGTAGTTACCGTGATTCGCGGCGTGCACAAATGCCTTATCATTTAACGTAATGTCTGTTAATCCGGCCCCTGAACCCCCCCCCCCTTTTACCCCGAAAAAAAACCAAACAAAAACAAACAAAACAAAACAAAACAAAAAAACAAAAAACAAAACAAAACAAACGTAAACAAAAATAAACAAAGGAAACGGTTCACGTCCAGTATGTGACGAGAGCTGCGAGACATAACATCAACAGTCTGTACATTTTTTACCTCCGAAAATTGAAGACCTCGTGCTTTGCATTAAACTTGTCATATTTGTCCCAACGCTTTTCCTGTCGTCTCATTTATCGAGAGACACATGCAGCAGTAGATGTTTTTGGTCAATACTATGATATTCCTCATACCTCCCCCCGCCCCGTGTGCTTAGGGCAGTAATTAGGTCTGGAAAGAAACCCGTAGACTGAATACAAATAGTCTCATTTCTTCACGTCCATGACGAGACGACGACGGGATTACGTTACTTCTGGGTCACCCTGACCCAGCTTGGAATTACAAAAAGCAAAGTCTTAATTGGAGTATTTCATTAGACGAAATCGAAATAACAGGATAACGATTGAATCTGAAATAACAGTCTAATGACTGAGTCTGCCAGTTGGTTTTTGTTGGTACTCGACTAGAAAACAGACACCAGCTATTTTGTTTGTATGTGAGCGAGTTGAATGAGTCTCCATGACGTCTGCACTGCGATGAGAAGCGTCAGTAGCCAAGAGTTGTCTTACTTCGAGTCCTTGGGAAAGACACTTCGTATATTTATTTCATCACTTTGCGCAGGTGAATAATAAGTATCCGGCTTAAAGGAAGGAAAAATGAGATTTTTCCGAATGGTAGTATGATGCGCCTCACAGCCTGTTGTATTGCATCCACCCCGGGTAGTTGGGTAGAACGGAAATCTACAGTCTGCAGGGGGAATAATGATATTATGTCCGATATCCAGTAGGTGTGCGAGAATGTGGACTATCATAAACACATGTATTTATCTGAATGAAATACCATCATATTTGTGGTACTACAAGCATAGTTGATGCATTTATATTTATATTAATAGTATGTATGTATCTAACAGGCATTTCTAAGAACGAATAAAGATAATTGACCAATTGATAGCCTGATGTCAACAGTAATCACCCATGTTATCCAAGTGAGAAAATCACGGATCGATAATTTTGCCCAAGAAAAAAAACACGAAATGTCTGAAGCGGGCCTCGAACCTGGGTCGCCCAGGTTGCAGTGCAATGCCTTATCCAGTCGGTCATCTCAACCCCTTATACCTAAGAGTATGATAATACACTTGATCAATGAAGTGGTGACCAATGAAGTGGTGACCAATGAACATAACAAGTTGAGAGGTAGGACAGAAATACAATAGTCAAGACCAAAGAAACAGTACATCAAACACAAACCTGAAAAAACCATACATCCAGTACACACACCCTTGGCCCACACACCCACACACACCCTTGACCCACACATCCTCACACCTCTTTGACCCACACATCCACACACCCTTGACCCACACATCCACACACACCCTTGACCCATACATCCACACACACCCTTGACCCATACATCCACACACACCCTTGGCCCACACATCCACACACACCCTTGACCCACACATCCACACACCCCTTTGACCAACACATCCACACACACCGTTGGCCCACACATCCACACACACCCTTGACCCACACATCCACACACCCCTTTGACCCACACATCCACACACACCGTTGACTCATTCATCCACACACACCCTTGACCCACACATCCACACACACCCTTGACCCACGCATCCACACACCCCTTTGACCCACACATCCACACACACCCTTGGCCCACGCATCCACACACCCCTTTGACCCATACATCCACACACACCCTTGACCCATACATCCACACACACCCTTGACCCACACATCCACACACACCCTTGACCCACGCATCCACACACACCCTTGACCCATACATCCACACACACCCTTGACCCATACATCCACACACACCCTTGACCCACACATCCACACACCCCTTTGACCCACGCATCCACACACGCCCTTGACCCATACATCCACATACACATTTGACCCATACATCCACACACGCCCTTGACTCATTCATCCACACACACCCTTGACCCATGCATCCACACACCCCTTTGACCCACGCATCCACCCCCCAACCCCATGGACCCACACATCCACACACACCGTTGACCCATACATCCACACACATCCTTGACCCACATATCCACCCCCGACCCCTTGGACCCACACATCTACACACACCCTTGACCCATACACCCACACACCCCTTTGACCCACACATCTACACACACACTTGACCCATACATCCACACATCCATTTGACCCGTACATCTACACACACCCTTGACCCAACCATCCACACATACCCTTGAGCCATACATCCACATACACCCTTGACCCATACATCCACCCCCCCCCCCAAACCTCTTGACCCACAAACAGATACATTTGATGATGGTAGGATCACAACACGGATTTGCATCAGCCCCTGAAAATATATCAAGGATTAGGATGGAGAAACTCGGGCAAAGTAGAAGAATTGGTCTGGACGGAAAAAAGGGGGGCGGGATTATAGACAAGATATAGATAAGACACACTTTACCAATCCCAAGAAGGACATTATGGGGAAGGAGGTCAAGATTTCTCGCAGCCAAGGGGCCAACGACAAGCTTGTATGTTATGATGGCAACGCCTTGGTAGATGGCAACGACCTTGACCCAGAATCAAGGGCGACAATGAAGGGTTTCTATTAAGAATATTCTTGTACTACAATATTGGTGTAGGGACCAGCTCTGTGTCTGGCCGGGGACAGTGTACATGGCCGAGGGCATCGATGCGCAGACCCAGGTAAAATATTATATCCAGGTTAAGTGCAAGTCTGTGCCTCACTAGCAGACATGGGTTGATACAGAGCTGGAAAGTGTATGGACCAAGCAAGATTTTTAAGGCAAGTAGAGGATCAGCCCACAGTGCCAATAAACTTTATTTGGTACAAGAAACAATACACTGTTCATCAATATTACCATATCAGGACCAGACAACATGATTGTGTATCCCTACACTGTTTAATCACGGTTCTAAAGGGAACAGGTAACAAACAAACAATATTGGTACCTTCTGGAGGGCTGCCAGAAGCTAATGGTCCGAATACTAATGTCGATAGATGTGTACAATGGTGGTGGTAGATATGCCCAAACAAATCATTCATGCTAAATGGTGCAGCCAAACAGCAGGATCAAGTAGCATGGATAAATCAAATATGAAACTTGTCAAATTTGAATGAATAGACGTAATTGTCGATCAAACCTGTGACTGTCACCCAGCATACACCACTGACCTAGATGGCAACACCAACACATGGACTCTGGACACTGCATGGCAAATATTGACAACAATGAAAAAATGAAAAAACAAATATCAGATTATTCCCTGTAACCCCGCACGATACAGACTCAGATACTTTTCATCATTCATCCCTCTGCAGACCCAGTAATTCAATATCTCCTTGGGAGCATACAGTAGAGAATCATATAAGACGCATCATATTAACTGACAAGATGTTTTCCTTGCTTTCTTTTTTTCTCTCGGTTGTCGACGCCACAAGAATCACACCATTTATTGCACCTCTCATTTATAAACATCCAGTTTTGCGTTACACTAGTAAAAACAAAAACAAATCCAACAAATCAAACACACAGGCAATTAAAAAGAAATAAATTTAAATCGACCATAGTTTGCATGAATTAGTCATTAAAAAAATCATTAACCATGACACGATGTGTATAAACTATACTGCAATCGGAATGCAATTAATATTATTCCCCACGGAAAATTGGTCAAATGAAACTCTCGAACCCAATTATCATAAACAAACACAAGTCTCGGGAGGAAACGCATTTATTATTGGGGTCACACATCTGGTATAAGATAATAATGTGTGTCTTAAAATGAAGCCACGTGACTGTTGTTATTGTTACAACGAGGAATAAATGTCTGCTCAAAACACTCTCAAAGAAAAACAGACAAAAATAAAAAAGACATTAGTTGTTCAAATAAAAGTCAGGATTATTTTTTGCAACCTTTGTTTGTTTTTTCCCCTTCGCCAGACTGGGATAAGTCAATGAGTACAATTATATTTTGATAAGGATTCGGTTTAAAGAGGTCACGGACGTGGTACAATCTAGTCATACCACGAATCAATAAGGAGCGCGCACTGATGGTAAACAACGCGCACTGATGGTAAACAAGATAATAATGTAAAAATGTTTCAGTGCCAGTCAGAGACAAACCAATTATTAACAAGGTAGAGGCATGCCTCTAGTGGTAGCAGGTCGGTCTGCTGTAGTCGGCAAGAATTACGATAAGATCAGATAAGATAATACTTTATTACATCATGGCAACAATTTTCTTTTTGGTAAAATTTCCACAGTTTCTATGGCTGTTGGGTGAACACTTGAGGCTGCAAAATCATGATGTCTGGTCCTGATATGAGTAATATTGAACCATGTATTGCTTCTTGTACCAAACAAGGTTTATTGGCCCAGTGGGCTGATCCCCTGCTTGCCATAATATTCTTGATCCATAGATTTGTCAGCATTGTGTCATGTGTACTGGCTGGTAACAGACTTGCATTTAACCTGGATACGTTTTACATGGGTCTGCGCATCGATGCCTTCTGCCTTGTACACTGTCCTCGGCTGAACACAGAGCTGGTGCCTACACTGTTAAATTATGGTGCTATAGGGAACAGATAACAAATTGAAATGGTTATGGGCGAGTTACCACCTGGAAGAAATGCAGATGACACAGAGTCTGGCTATCGGCATTGCCTTCTTTTCCTCTGGCCAAACGCAAATCATCAATTAATGACATTGCCTACATTTCAGGATTGAACTATTGACTAAGGCGTGGGTTATTTTGGTATTTCTCCAAATGTTATCAATATACAAAACGTGGTTGTGGGTAAAATAAAGACAGTTTTGTTTTTGTTTTTAATATCTCCCTATCTTCCCCGGACAAATAAGTGGTTTACAATTTCAAATCTTCGTTATTGTTGTTGCATTGTTGAATCTAGACGGAGAAATAATAACTTAGCGGGATTTGTGCACCAAAACTAATGTAAATTTAACATTAGGATCCCCCAAAAACGCACCGAATAGAAATTGAATTGGGAGACGGAGAGGGTGAGAGATAGGGAGAGGGAGAGGGAGAGGTAGAGGGAGAGGGAGAGGGAGAGGGAGAGGGTGAGGGAGAGGGAGAGGGAAATGATTAAGAAAAAGAATAAATCGATTAAAAAAAGCATGGCAATAAAACTGAATGTGGAGCTACTGGCACTGATGAAAAACTGGGGAAACAATGAAGATAACCCAGAAAGTTCTAGACTAGAATTGAACGTTGCAATGTAACCGACTGCCTCGAGATCCGTGATTAATGACGCTGTATACAGGGTGTTTCGATCCAATATAACCCCCCCCCCCCCCCCAAAAAAAAAACCCTTGGCCCAGCCAAACTCAGAATGGACAGAACAAAACAAATAGAGTAGGTTTTAACAGTGATTATTTCTAATCTCAAATGCAAAATTACACACATCTACTCTATTTCAATATTTAGTATGTCTACCGCCCACTTTTCTAAAAGCATCCAGTCTGAAATAAATGTTTGTCGTTTGTTTTGTTTTGTTTCGTACTTATATTTTTGAAGCAGTATTTATTCGATTGTTTTACAATGATGGGTCCATAGAGATTCTCTTGAATTCTGTGGAAAGGGATTAAGGTTGCAAATATTTCATCTGATCGTTAAAACATGTCTACATGATGAAAGAAGTAGAACTCAAATCATTGTATATCCCGCCGAATGCGATTTCCTGGTGACCTTCTGCAACCTTGGTCTTGAATAAAACGTTGACTGTTTAGGAGCCTTTCGTTTGGTTTTGTCTTACTGTAAAATTATATTAGATCACAGTTCTATGAAAAAAGGTTAAATCTCAAACTGTTTTGTTATTTTGACTAACACACCACGTAACGAGATAAAAGTCGTGCAAACAGATTTCAAATCACGTTCCCTTTCTCACTCAATCATCAGATTTAACAGGATTACAAACAGCAATTAAAATGAAACACTTTCATTTAATCCATTTATTTCTGTCATTAGATCCCAGTGTGTGATTAATGAGTGCAAAAAAGCCATATTGTCTTTTGGAGAAGAAACCGTACACGAATCAAACATGGCGACGACGAACAAAGAAATGACGACATGTTGATGCTCGACGCCATTTTGATTTTTGTTTTGGTGATATTTTGTAGGGCAAAATGTGCTAAACATAGCACGATTCTATTACTATTCTATGACTATTCTAGGCCACATTGTCCTGGCGAGGTTTGCAACAAAAGCAACCCAATATGGCAACACAACAATGACACCGATTCATGATGTTCGCGCCATCCTCATTTGTTGCGGTAGATTGTGGTAAGAAGCTGGACTCACTGCTAAAGAACTGGTCTAGATCGGATAGCTAAAGATAAGATGTGGTGACAACAACAGCAAAATCCAAAAATGTCTAAGGACAATGAACACAGTGTTTGTGGCCGTTTTGTTATTGTTTCTATATTCACAGTTCGGGTCGCCATTAACTAAAACAACAATAGGACAAGGTCGGTAGAAGATTTTCTCCAGCAACTTGATGACCTTGCTGTTCGGGAAATACCGAAAACAAATCATGATATTCCATATTCACCATAAGAAAGTTGTCTGCCGCCATACTTGTTACTGACAACAGACCGACCTGTGGGAAATGGAAACACCAAGCAAACGGTTTTCACCTATCCGTGTTTATCCCATCAAAGTACATCATGACGTGTGTGTTAAAGGTCGAGGAGCGCGTCATTGTATGCACTTGTCAGGAATTAATGGTTGGACCAATAAACGGACTGTCATCATCATCATCATCATCATCATCATCATCATCATCATAATCATCATCATCAAAGCCCCACGGCATCGCTAACTACTTCGTGATTAATTAATGGATTATTCCGAGAATAAATGGATTATATTCAATGGGGTAACTCTAGTCTGAAAGCGATGTGGATGTGTTCTCAATTATCTCCCTTTAGCCTTGGGCCTGTCGTGTAATAGCTTTCGGTGATAAAAACAAGACTTGAAAACTTTTGACATACGAGGAAGACAAATCGGATTGTTTTCTTTTTTTTCTTTTAGATTTTTTTCCTTCTGTTTTTGTCAAAGAGATTTTAATGGGGGTTTTTAATTACATAATTTGCCTGCAATATCTGTTTGTGTGTCTCTGTTTGTGTGTCTCTGTTGGTGTGTCTCTGTTTGTGTGTCTCTGTTTGTGTGTCTCTGTTTGTGTGTCTCTGTTGGTGGTCATGGTACTTGCTGTTTATTATTTTGTTGTGGTTATTTTTATTTTTGTTATCCCCCCCCCCCCCCATGTTTTGTTGTTTTGTGTTTGTTTTTTCTCTTGTGAGAATCTACACTATTTCATCTTTTTCATCTTCGCCTTCAGATCCTAATAAATTCAGGTTAACAAGCATTTTTAATGAATAAATCCACCTGTACCCACGTCTTTACGGGAACATAGAATGTACCAGGCGTCCGTGGCCGAGTTCTTGGGATGCCAACGTCAAGGTCCTGATTTATACGGTTCAAATCCTGACTGAAGCTAACGATGGCGCAGTGGTTATGTCACTCGCCTTTAGTTCGAGAGGTTGCGGGTTCAAATCGCGGTGGAAGCATTGGGTTTTTGTTCTTAAGACCTTGGATAAAGGAAATTCTATTATTATTATCTTTTTAAAATCTATTTGTATGTGCAGTCATTGGGAAAGACTCTTCACCCATTTATTTCCTGACTCGACTCTTCTGTGAAAGAGGACCCAGCTACATGCAGATAAAGATAGCATTGTATGCTTCCTGTGAAAGTACAGAGTATGTCACTCAACTCACAAACCACTCTAACCCTAACCCTAACAGTTTCAAGTCGAAAAATCTCGGAAATTGAGCTCACGTCATTCAAAAAGGAACTCCAGGAACAGTTGTACCAGATAGAAAATGTCGACGATTTTAACTCCTCACTTTTATATATTTTAGATAAACATGCTCCTATAAAATCGAGAACCATATCTGACAGGCGGGAAGCCGGATGGTTTGA
>JARFNW010136759.1:0-10784 GCA_031763155.1 Dirona albolineata | reverse complement strand
TCTCTCTCTCTCTCTCTCTCTCTCTCTCTCTCTCTCTCTCTCTCTCTCTCTCTCTCTATCTATCTATCTATCTCTGTCCCTCCCCCTCCCTCTCCCTCCCTCCCTCTCTCTCTCTCTCTCTCTCCCTCTCTCTCTCTCTCTCATATAAATTTGTTTCTGTCTCCTGACATGCCTCTCTGTCTCTCCTCGTTATCTTCCTCCCACCTCCCCCCCCCCCCCACCTCCCTCCCAAACGTCTCTTCCCCCTTTGCCCATCTTCTGCCGTGTTTCCATTTTCATCAATATTAGATCAGGGTAGATATTAGTCTTTTTATATCCATATACCAACTGTTCTCTCTTGTCGTTTTCTCAGATCGCCCAAAACCATTTTGTACAGCTTTATTTACAGCGTTATTTTTGTCTGTTTTTTTTCTTTTTTGTCTTTATTTTTTTGTTCACTTCATATAAATCATCTTCTCAAAACCAATACATTAATAATACATTTATACTGAGCTAAAAGATTCTGTATGCAAATGTGTGTGTGTATGTGTACGTGTGTATGTGTGTACATACATGTTGCATTTATTGTGCATTTGGTACCTATATGTAATGATTCAACAATGTCTTTCATTTTTTTAATCACAATTTTTGGGTACAATTTGAAGTGTGTGTCAATTTAATTCTTTAATAAATAATAATAATGAAATAGTATTGCGTGTGAAATGTTATGTTGACGTATGATTGATTATCAATATGAATAATATTACTGTGAACAGTCGGTGTCCATTTTCCATCTCTGGTTTGTAACGCTTTTTGTGTGTGCCAAATCAACAGTGCCCCGCTAAAAAAGAAAAGGGAATGCCGCCATAATATTTTAGTGTTTGCGACCATCTGAGTTTGATTTAGTTGTAGAGATTTCACGGCCAACAGCTTTGACTACGGACTTCTGCTACTAAAACCAACCGTCAAAGTAAAAAAGATAGGATGGTTTGATGTCCAAAAACAAAAACAAAAATAACCCCCCAAAATACACCCCCTGATAACAAAATGCGAGATTGATTGAACGACGTTTTTGATAAAAGATCTAAAGGTGACTCCAATATATTTTTGTACATACCACATACCCTCCATAACGTTACACACAACATTTTTATTTTGTTTTGCTTGTTTGATAATGATGATAATGATGCTCACCTGTGAACTTTAGTTTGCATTCTCCATCTATAATATACAGGCGTCAATCCAGCTGCTTTTGTATGAAGACACCCCCCCCCCCCCCAGCCCCCCCTCACTGTGCTGGCATCTTTTTTTATGCTTTATTTTGCCATCCATTCCACTTAATGATTCGTGACAATGTTCATTGAAGCTGTTGTTTTTGTTGTTGTTATTATTATTATTATTATTATTATTATTATTATTATTATAAGTTATTTTTATAATATTATTATTATTATTATTATTATTATTATTATTATTGTTATTTTTATATTATTATTATTATTTTTTTTTTTTATTATTATTGTTATTATTATTATTATTATTATTATTATTATTATTATTATTATTGTATGTTATATCTAATATATTCTCTGCCTGTCATTGACGGTATCCCATAACGGCCATTATAATTTAATTTTTTCATTTCTTTCACAAGTCAGTATTTGTTATTTTCACGAAGTCCCAAGAAACAAAACACTTGTACAAAATTTACAAAACTATACTTGCAATTACAACAAAAGAACAGAAACTTGTCTGTCATGTAGATTTCTGATTTCTATTTAATAATGTATCTTTGTACAAGCAGTAGTTTTACAAAAAATTGAAGGACTGTGAGAGATTAGGAAATTTGATGTATATCTGTAGCGGGTGTGTATGTTTGTGGGAAGTGTGTATGTTTGTGTGTGTGTGTGTGTGTGTGTGTGTGTGTGTGTGTGTGTGAGAGCGTGAGAGTGTGTGTGTGTTCTTGCATTGTGAAATGTATATCCATTTCTCCTATTCTCTTTGGGCTAGTCTTTGTTTATTATCTATTTAATTATTTAATTTACTCTCAAACTTTAGTAATAGAGAGAGAGAGCTGGCGGACATTAAAAAGGACACACTAGACTAATGGTGTCACAGCCATAACCTATTATATAAATCACATTTTAGAATTCCATAAGGGTTCCATCGACTACCAACAGATTTTGTATGCAAAGATTGGTGCTTGGGCAGATGTAGAAAGAAAAGAGAGTTTATCAATTAGATTGTTTGCATACACACACACACACACATTTATATATGATGCTTTGAAATTCAGGCTTGAAACTACGTTAATTTATTCCAAATTTTTACTAATTGGTTAAAAGATGTGTATATCCGCCTAAAAATGCTTCAGTCAAAAAACAAATACTTGTTACTTATATTCCACTTATGTCCAAATACGTTAATCGGAAGTGATTCTTCACCACGTATATATGGAGTGTAATAAGAGTTATTACACAATTAAATAGATTCACAAAAATGAAGCATGTCATACGTCATGTACGTCATCAACCATAGAATCTCCTCCTCATCTATTACCATTCCTTACGTGTTTCTCACCGTATGTTTATACTTTCTCACATATTATTATTATTATTATTTGTACATACAATGTTCTTTTATATAATTTCATTTTTTAAATCCGCACTGTTTAGCCCAAAACATGTTGGGATGGAGTCAATGTGCAATAAATAAATAAATCAATAAATAAATAAATGACTAAATTCCATGCAAACTGTATAACAACGGCTACTCAATATTCTTGAAATGATTCAAAAATGATTTTCTAATTCTTCTCCTCTTCACCAGTATTGTCATTGCAATCTTGAAACCTTTAGTGCTTTCAGTTGTCACAAATAGCTTATCGCAAACAGCAGCTCACAAAATTGGTTTTTACTTGTCAGAATCAAATCATCCTAGTCAGGCATTCGTGTGTCTGGTAAATGATGTTTTTTTAAAGGATAAAATTGCTGTTATTTTGTCCACAAGGTACTTTGTCTTTATGGTATAATATTTGGAAATAAAACCAAAATAACCCAAGCGCCAGCCGCAGGGCAGCGCTGTGGTGTAGGCAATAGGAGTTAATTGTCTTACGCAAGAAAAAAACACAATGTCGAAAGCCAGACTCGACCCCCCTCCCTCCAACATTGGTGTGGTTTGTGCAATGTCTTAACCTCTCTGCCACTACTCCTCTTGTTATCCATCTTGCCCTCTCAACTGTGTGATCAAATTGCGTCAGTGTGATCAAATTGCGTCAATGCAAGCAAGTTTGTTTTTAAATATATACAAGTATAAATAGAGAAAAAAAAGTGTATCTTATATTTGTTTCAAGTATGAGAATAAATATATTTAATTAAAAATTGCCTAGGGCAAATGTGCTACTCTGTAAAGCGTTTAGAGGACAGTGATGTTGGTGTATAAGTGCTATATCAATAAGGACGCAGTGGTTGGTGGGTTGATTGGTTTCATGTGTGGATATCAATTTAATTTTGGCCACAGACACAAAAAGGGCCTTGGCGACCTGGACTATTGTTTATACTGTAAAAATGAAATAAAATAAAATCACTGTGCAAATGAATCAATACATACTTTTTTGTGTGTGTGTCTTGAACACATCCAACGCATCCAATTATTTATTCTGTTCAGCAACAGCTGCCCTAGTTTTTCACATGATTTATGTAATGTGTGTTAACACAGCTGCAATACTTTACTAGAATATAAAACTCAAATTCGTATTTCAGATGATGATAATAATATAGCAATTGTCCTTTTCTATGTTAGTAATAGAATGTGTGTGTGTTTGTGTATGGGCGTTTGTGTGTGTGTGTGTGGAGTCATTTGGCATTGCTTAACTGCTTTTGATTGACAATGCAATGTTTTAAAAACTTAATATTTTGAATTTCCTGTTTTATATTTCCAGGTGCAAATGAATGATAAACTATAAGTTGATTCCATCATATTTGTACAAAGTTACCAGATTGGATGTTTTTTAAATTTACCAGTGCCAATATTCACCATGACAATGTTGTCTTCTATTATATGGCCTAGCTACATTTCAAAAAGTGAAAATAACCTTCTCCTCTTATTATTATTATTTGTTATATGATCCTGGACCATATTCACATATACAGAGCTGTTGGGCAGTGTTGGGCCCAGCATAATGTTCAGCTTTGAAAGGTGCACAAGGTATCTGTACCCTGACCCGGTACCATCTTGTAAAAGACACAGATTAAATGCAGAGTCTGAGAGAAGACTCCTGAGAGTACGGCTGAATGACGACAGCGGCTGCCAAACAGTTTTTCATTAACATCATATTATAGGTATAGTGAGAAGATACGCTTATGTATTTCAAATGTTATGTCATCTCCATAGATCACCCAATCGTATGTTGTTTATCTGGCCCACCGTTCACTCATTACATCCCAATCTGGCCACGACTACCAAAGGCGTTGCCCGCCCCCAATCTTGATTCGTATTGTAGACATTTATACACAAACCGTGGGTTATCAAGACCATAGGTAATGACATGAGACGAGGTAGAATTATGTCAAGTCACTGTTGTAAAGATATTATATGATTACTCATCAATCGTGTGTAAAAAGTTAACGGATAAGTTATGTAATGTAATGAAACAATTTTTAACACTAAGAAATATGAGTACCGCCAATAATTTTGGTAGATAATTATATTATGATATGACTAAATCAGAGATGTATACAAATACAATCTAAATCAGAGAGGTATACAAATACAATCTGTATGACTAGATCAGAGAGGTATACAAATACAATCTGTATGAATAGATCAGAGAGGTATACAAATACAATCTGTATGACTAGATCAGAGAGGTATACAAATACAATCTGCATGACTAGATCAGAGATGTATACAAATACAATCTGTATGACTAGATCAGAGAGGTATACAAATACAATCTGTATGACTAGATCAGAGAGGTATACAAATACAATCTGCATGACTTGGATATTCATATTATTATATGATTTTAGAATTTGTTCATGTTTAGATAAATCTACTCACATGAATGTATTGTATGAAAAAAATAAAAGTGTATGTGTCAAAAGGACGGAAAACCATTGGTATTTATTGGCAATATGTGAGTGCTATAGATGATGATGATGATTGTCTATTTCTATAGATATGTTCAGCCAGAAATGGAAATCTTGATGTTTTAGTCTTTTATAGATAGATGTTTTTACTAGGCGATTCATTTTTTTTCTTTTCATTTTTTCATCATGAGTGAAAAAAATTGTGATATGGGATACATCACATACAGTAGAAAATGATGTTGTTTGTATTTAGGTCAGGATGTGACGATTAGTTAGTTTGCTACGTTGATGAATGACGACGACGGGTCCATCTCTCCCATGTATTCATTCATTGTTCTTTTCTCAACACCAGCTGCAAAAATAAAACAATCCGTTCAAACCTATCACAAGCTTTGTTATGATCATCATTGATGTAGAAGAGTCTGTGTGTCGATTTCCGACCAGTGTCCTAATCCGACCACCCACAACTTATTGTTTTGATTTACATGAATTATAGTGCTTTTGTGTTCGGGAGGCTTTAAACAAAACCAGATGTATCGAAGATAAAAACGCCATTTTAAATGTAAACAAAACCAAGTTGTGGGCTGTCGCATTATGACACTGGTTGGAACTCAACGCTCTATCTAGCTGTGTTTGGGTTTTTTTCTCTCTTCCTTGTCAATGCAGCGGTGGCAGAGTGAAATTTTGCTTTGAAATCCTGCAGGGATTTCTACAACAGCAACCAGACAATTATCTTTGTTTGTTGTCTGTTCCCTTTAGAACCGTAAATAAAGTGTAGGGACATCGATGTGCAGACTCAGGTAAAACGTATCCAGGTTAAGTGCAAGTCTGTGCCCCACTAGTACACATAGCCTGATACAGAGCTAGAAAATCTATGGATCAAGATTTTTAAGGCAAGCAGGGGATCAGCCCACTGTGCCAGACAGTTATGTATGATATAAAAACCTGAGATTTTATTCCATGAGAATGAGACCTTCCAGACAAATGGTGCCTGTCACGATGATGAAGATGCCTATTTGATCCACTGCCTTGTCAATAGAATAATAGAAGGAAGATGGTACAGTGCTAGTCAGAGACAATAAACAAGAATAAAAAATAGGATTATCGAAAAGGTGGGAATCAAACCCATGCCTGCCAAGGAAATACCGCCTTGCTGAGAACAGCAGACCAACTCACTACCAACTAAGCTTCTATGCTATTGACAGCAGGGAGAGGTCAATGTGAGAAGGCGAAATGACTTTCAATGCCACCACTTGTCTTTCAAGGGAAGTAACAATGAAATACACATGTGTGCATAGGAACCATGTATGTCATGAGTTGAACCCCTTGTTTTGGATGCAGCGAAAAGCGTTATGACTATAAATAGTGCTGATCCCAGCAAATTATTCTAACTAAATCTTTTTTTAAAATTTTTATGTTCCTTGAATTTTGCTTTCAGTCTAAATCACTTTTCACACGTCTTGAATTATGGATGCCTCAAACTCTCTATTTCTTAATTCAGGATTTTGAAATAAATTTAAAAAACAAGAGGACAAAAAAGTTTAGTCAATACTATACAATTTTATACGAAATTATAAATGAGTTATTATCAAATATCAATAATATTCAAAACTAAGTAGAAATATAGCGATGACAAACAGTTTTTGAAGGATCAACATATCATGAAAATCTATGCAGTGGCCTTGTATGATAACACCACACTCACTCACACACACACACACTCACACAAACACACACATAAACACACACACTCATACAGAGCTGACTTCCCCGAGATGGAAACATTTTTTGACAGTCATCTCAACAATGCCTATAATAATAATAATCATCGATGTATATACAATTTAATTTTTGTCGCTTGCCTGTCATAGTCTAGATATAATATGGGCGTAAGATTTATGAGAGCTGAAAAGGACACCGACATATGTAGTAGTGTTTTACGTTACTATAAATGCTTCAAATAAACAAAGGTGATTGTAATCACGTAAGGTGGAATGACATGTGACACAGTGATACATATCATACGTAATGTGAAAACGCCTCTAAAGTTTCTGCTTTCATGTCCCTTTTGAACACTACAAGTTAATATCAATCGAAGGTGGTACCTGTTGTTAATGGTCCAACTACCGAAATTAAAACTTGTGGGACCGAACCTCATCAACTCATCAGATCCAAAGAACTATGAGACCAAGGATTTGAACCTGGGACCTGTGCATCCCAAAGCCACCATGTCAATCACTCCAGATTGTCCAAAATATGACTTTAGATACACACAGGTTTACCAAAATCCATCCAAACAAAAACACACTTGATTCATGAAGACACGTGACAGTCATCCACAAAATGAAAACGTCTTCGAAGATTTTAAAAGTAAACGATGCCTTGTGGGTCAGACTTTCATCAAACGCACGAATCACTCTTGTCACTCTTTCAATTGGACGGAAAATTGAAAATGATCTTATTTCACTTTCACTCACATTTACAATACAAGTAGCGGTCACAATTTTCATTCACGACACGACAGTCATTCCAGGAATTTTCATCCTGCTTTTCACTCTTTCCATCCTGGATTAAAGTTATTATCCTTGGTCAGACAACCATCGTATCCAGGCGAGAACAGTCAAGATTATCTTTCTAATACATCATATACAACTAGCAGTTATTTTGTGCAAAATGCGTCTCGTATAATTTCATGTTTATGATTATCTAGCGACTATCAGCGATATCTGTAGAGCAACATGATAAACGCGAGCAGTGGATTAGATCTGAGCCGCGTAGCGTGCGGTGTGGAGTTGCCGTTTGGCCTGGTCTGCGTCCATTTGTCTGAAATGAGCATCGTCATCATCACGGAACATCTGCTCCTGGTACATGCAGATTTCTGATTCCATTTTCTTGCGAAGTTCTCGTCTCATGCGTTCCACCATCTAAAAATGAAAATAATAATAATAATAATAATAATAATAACAACAATACTAATGATACTACTACTACCACTACCACTAATACTACTGCTACTGCATTACTACTACTACTACCACTACTTCTGCTACCACTACTACTGCTACTACTACATTACTACTACTACTACTACTACTACTACCACTAATACTACTGCTACTACATTACTACTACTACTACTACCACTACTACTACTACTACCACTAATACTACTGCTACTACATTATTACTACTACTACCACTACTACATTACAACTACTACTTCCACTACCACTACCGCTACTACATTACTACTACTACAACCACTACCACTACTACTACTGAGTTTGGGTTTGTTTCTACCTTCCTTACACTGTTGTCAATGCAGCGGTGGCAGAGTGAAATTTTGCTTACGCTACTACTACTACTACTTCTACTATTACTACTACAAACATTACTGCTACTAATAATAAAAATAATACAACAAGAAGCAGCAACCCACTCCTTATAAAGAATCAAACAGCCCTGACCTGTTGCTGTGCTTTGTCCCTCACACTGCTGTCCTTTCTTTCCTGTGACAATTTCTCCGCCAACATTTTGAACTGGTCTTGGTAGCTGGAAGACTTGTTAAGGAAAGACACGGTCGTCTCATTTTATATTCATTAATCTATATACATATAGCAAATATCTCCTGCTTTCAAAGCTGGGTTTCAAACCTAAAATGCTCAGACAACGGTGCTCAGCTCAAACCCAGCTCTGACCGAAATACTTTCAAAGATCATTTAAAACCTTAGAAATTAGTTGGATCGTATAGCAGAGAACGAAAATAACCATAAAAATATAATAAATGAATGGCATTTATATAAATAGCGATCATCACCGTACTCTAATAGGTTTACAGTAGCACATTTATTGCCCTGGGGAAAAATATGGGAGCAAACATTTCAAAAACATTCAGTACACAAAACCTGTCCATTAATTTCTCAAAGACCTTCGAGTGTCATGGTGGACCATTAGATTCTTTCCGTTTTATTCAGAACATCATTGGATGATTTTAATTGTCATATTTCATCATCCCACACAAGGTGAACTTCAATGTCTCCTTTCATGTATCTGACACAACTGGGATACATCTGTCCATCCATTTATAAATTTCAAAACTTTGTGAAAATTCTTACACCCTTTCTGAGTAATATAAATATTGCATGTCACTGCTGATATATATATAACACTTTTGTACACAATGAACCACTTTTAAACGCAAACAAAGGATACAATTTTTCCAAAGACTCCATCTCGTTCTGTCTACGAGTTTCCATACATTTGCGCTGATCCGTGGCGTACTGACGGATGTCTTTGATCCGCTCCTTTTGAATCGTCATGGCATCCTTGAACAGGTCTCGGAACACCTGCAGACAAAAACGACAATCAAAGACAGAAATGGTGAATTTGTCATGGACGAATTTATCAGAAATGAGTACGGTACATACACACAGTCATCCCATCAAAATACATGGACCACCCACTACTTGTATGGTGATACCTCTGTCATGCTCACATCCATCCATCTCTTCTTTGGTCTTCCTCTTGACCTGTTTGCCTCGACAATGGTCAGCACAATACTTGATCCACAACATTCAAATAATTCATCTCACACAATTCCGATAATAACGTTGCTGGTGAAGCATAAAGGAGTCTATAAATAAAAAATGACCTAGATATCATTATCGTCAATGACCTAGATATCATTATCACCAATGACCTCGCTATCCTCACCATTTCTTCTCTGGTCCTCCTCTTCAGCTGTTTGCCCCTGGCCCTGACCTGGTAGTCGTTGTAATAGCGTCGGGCACGGGCTGACTGGACTCGTTTCTCGTGGGTTTTATTTTTCATGAGGACCTGCTGGGCCTTTTGCTCCTTCACCTCTCTCTGGAAAACAGACAAAGTAATGGCAGATGATTTCATTAGGACATTGAACCGTGGCCCTACTCTATGGCTGTAAGTCGCATAGATATTAGATTCAATTAAAAAAACACCAGTCCAAACAGGTTAACAATGAAATTGGATCCCTGTAAGTTAGAAATAGTCTCTTCGTACATGCCTCTCCTTTCTTGATTTTCTATGTCTTTGTTTAACCCTAAGCTTCATTATCATTATCATCACCATGCTCTAATCTTACAATTTTGATTATGTAATTAAAAGCGTTCCCAGTTTCCATTTCCAAGCATATGAAATGTTGGGCTGCACCGTCGGAGAATGAGGCAAATTATTTCCAATTATGAAAACATGGATGAACACTGGTCTTGTGTCAACGTCAACATCATTACCAACAATGGTCAGCGGAATGCTTGATCTACCCCATTCTAATAATTCATTGACTCTATTTCAGTCATGAAATGTTTCCGGTGTAGTATAAATAGACCATATAAGTAAGTAATGACCTAGCCATCGTCAACAGCCCCCCCCCCCCCCCATCAGACTTTTCCAACCTACCATACGCGTGGTGTGGTCCATCTCCTTCCTCATTATGTCAGACAGGAGCTCATGGCGCTGGGACGCCTCTTCCAGCTAGAACAGGAAAAAAAATGGAGATGTGAAAAACTCATCGTAGGTTTATTATTATTATAATTAATATTATTATTATCATCATCATTATCATTATTATTATTATCATTATTATTGTTTTATTTATCTTTATTATCATCATCATCATCATCATCACCACCACCACCACCACCACCACCACCACCACCACCACCACCACCACCATCACCACCA
>JARFNW010136758.1:0-20263 GCA_031763155.1 Dirona albolineata | reverse complement strand
GGTCTGCCAATTTGAATTTCCATTTTCTCTTCAAATGTTGATTTTTCAACAGTCTCTTCTGTTTCAACTACCTCTTGGGGTTTTTCAAAGTCTACAACAATAACTTTTCTTGTTTCTTCTACAGTTTCTTCACGGGGTTGATCCATCTCAGTCTCTTGTGTTTCCTCAACAATAGGAGTTTCAATAACTTCCTCAATTTCCTTGACCTCTTGAGGTTTTCCAAATTGAATTTCAATGGTTTCTTTATGTGATTCAGTTTCATCAACCTTGGGTTGCTTAACTTCAATTTCAATGGAGTCTTTGACAGTGGAAACTTCAATTTCTTCCTTTACCTCTTCTACTTCCTGAGGTTTTTCTTTCTCAACAACAAGACTTTCTGTGGTTATTTCAATGACTTCCTCAGTAGGTCTGCCAATTTGAATTTCCATTTTCTCTTCAAATGTTGATTTTTCAACAGTCTCTTCTGTTTCAACTACCTCTTGAGGCTTTTCAAAGTCTACAACAATAACTTTTCTTGTTTCTTCTACAGTTTCTTCATTAGGTTGATCCACTTCTGTTTCTTTGGTTTCCTCAACAATGGGAACTTCAATAACTTCCTCAATCTCCTTGACCTCTTGAGGTTTTCCAAATTGAATTTCAATGGTTTCTTTATGTGATTCGGTTTCATTAACTTTGGTTTGTTTCATTTCAATTTCCAAAGAATCTTTGAAAGTTGAAATTTGAACATCTTCCTGAACCTCTTCTATGTCGGGCTTTTGGAATTGCACTTCCATAGTGCTCATTTGGGTATCTGTTTCTTCCACCTCAGGTTGTTGGAATTCAATCTGAATAGAATCTTTGAATGTAGACACTTCTTCTTCAACCTCTGATTTGTTCAAATCAATTTCAAGGCTCTCTTGAATGATTTCTTCCTCCACTTTCTTTTCCATGTCGATTTTGGAAACGTGGGTTTCTGTGACTTCAGATGGACCAGGGATTTCATGCTGTACTTGGGTGACGTTTGGAGCAATAGTTATTTCCTGCTTGTACGTTGTCTCATCTTCAGGTGATAACTCTTCGGCTGTATGGGAACGGAGAGGAAATGTGACAAATTGAGTATTAATTAAATCACTCAATCAAATATACAATGATAAGAAGGTAATAATTTCGGTAAAACATGTAACCATTTTCCTGACAAAAAGGGAAGGCTTATATTTCAAAATGCATTCCGATCCAATCCAAACAAATTGAACAGCATGTAGGTACATCTATTCGTCGTTGATAAATAATTGATAAACGGTGATAATCCATAAGAAAATGTGTAAAAGAATAGAGAGCGGTTATATGGATGCCGCTAATGGTAAGGCTTAGCTTTTGGCTATTTTGGAAGAGTACTTTACCAGTTATTATGCCTCAATGAAATTTGGAGTGAAAAAAAAAAGCATTTTGTAATCAGTCCTCAAATTGTCAGGAAAATTACATGAGAAATAACACTTTTATAGAATTTTAAAATATTTCTTATTTGGTTTTTTAAACTCTAAATGATCTGTAAGGGAGCATACCCATTACACAATTAAAAATACAATTTACAATTACAATCTCATTGTTTTCTTATCCAAAACCCTACAGAATACTGCAAAGCACTGCGAGGCCCAGCTCTGAATAGCAATGAACAGCGCCCAAGGCAACAAAATCCCACATGCAAACCTAGACCTCCACAAACAAATGACCAAATATAATATAGGTGCCGCAATAAACAAGCTGGCTGTACAGAGCTTAAAGCTCGTCTTTATCGGTAATGTAAGAGAAGCAGGTGATCAGCCTGCACTGCATAAACATCTTTACTGTTCATGAGCAAACACATTAATTGTTTTTGCTCAGATAGACCAGACCAACTTACACATTTTCTATCATCTTGTTGTCTGTCTACCCCTCTGCTACAAAAATAGCGGGGATGATAAAGTTGGTGAAAAACTGTACTACTGAATGCAACAGACGTGCCATGCCAGATGCAAGGGATAGGTAAGAAAATATTCTTTAACATATAGATATAGAACTCTGCACACAAAACAACCACTTCAAATAGAACAATTTGAACACAAAATAATTATCTCAGTGCAATAACTCTGTAACACACATTTTAGAAATTTGAAGAGTGTTTTCACACAGTTGTATCTGACATTTCAATTTTTGTCGGAAATGGGAGGTGGTGAGGGATGCGGGAAGGGGGGGGGGGGAGAATGGAAATTCAATTAATTAAGATTCTTATTATTCATTCTTACTTTACATATTAGGGGGGGGATGTCTATGATGTAGACTGCTAGAAATGTCAAATAGAAAGTAAACACTTTTCAATTTCCATGACAAAGTGAAATGTCAGTCACAGGGTAATTGCACCTAGGTGACTATATATATATATATATATCCTTATCTAATAAATATGACACTAATAATATAGAAAATAAAGAAAATGGAAAAAAGTCACACAAACTTTTAACACTCAAAATAAAAACTTAGGGAATTGGTCGAATTGGGCACTTTGGGAAAGGGCGGGAACAAATAAAACATAGTTTGCAAAAGCCGATTAAGATGTATCTGAAATCGTTCCCTTCATTTGAAATTAAAACTTTATACAGTCTAGGCTATCTAAATCGACGTTGAATAAGTCGATTTTTATCAAAGTCGACATTTTTGCTTGGTCCTGTCCCGCGTAATACTAGTGGCAAGAGAAGAAAAAAAATATGATATAACTAGATTTTTTAAGTGAATTGATCTTTCATCATAGGCTGATACTCTGAGTTGTAAAATTGTATACAAACTTGCCTCCGCCTAAAAAACCTATAAATGCTTCTTGCAGCTTGTATCTGGCATGAATGAGAGCTTCTCTGTATCTGTATGTCTGTATCATTACGTATTACATTGACGGGTGGATGTGTGCATTTGGTGAATGTGTGTATGCACTCGATGATGCTATATTTGCTGGTTCGCAACTAACTTGAAGCATCCGATGGATGAAGCCGTGGCTATATTGTCTTCTAGCTGGTTCTGACATAAA
Organism: Dirona albolineata; assembly: GCA_031763155.1. NCBI lineage: Eukaryota > Metazoa > Mollusca > Gastropoda > Nudibranchia > Dironidae > Dirona > Dirona albolineata. The sequence continues at coordinate 17,229 of JARFNW010136758.1, read as the reverse complement.
ATAAATTTTCATATTGGTTGCCCACTACTTGTGTCATTTTAAAACATCTGCTATTGTTCAATTGTGCAGATTGTAAAAAAGTTTTGAGCCACACAATTGGCCAATGCTTTTTCCCGAATTCTTCATTTGATAGAAATCAGTGTCAGGCATGCCTCAATTGGAATGGCTGGCATCCGTCTTTCAACCAGTTAAGAAATATCTTGAGTGTGTGTGTATATATATGTGCCCGTGTGTGACATCATTGTCATTAACATTGATGTGGAATGTGCAACTAATCTCTCCACACTGCATGATTGAAATCTGACAGCAGTAGCCTCATGCATCAAACTTTCATAAATCAAGGCTAGATAATTCCATCGGGAATTGGAGAGGAATACATGACGGTGAAAAGGAAAATTGAACAGATAGAGGAAGAGGACAAATGGTAAAAAAAAAGTCCCTAGAAACTTGTTGCAGACTAATTTCAATGTAGATCAATTATTCCACTTCTAAAACTGAACAACCACCCCCCAAAAAAATAAAAATAAAAATAAAAATAAATATAAAAAAAAGTATTTTTTTCCAACCGGAAACAATTTAGTAATCACGTTTTTCAGATAGGTTGGTATTTTATCTATTTTGAAATCGATTTTAGCGGCCTGGATTATTTGTGACATTACGGATAAGATTAATTAGCACCACCACGACGAGTTAAAAAAAAAAGAAAAGAAAAAAAAAGGAAGCCTCACCAGAAAATGTCAAACTGAATTTAAAAAAAATTGGGACTTTCATCTTTTTTTACCACAAATTACATAATCAAGGAAAAAAGTGGGGGGAGGGGTGGGAATGGCACCGATACACAAAAGAAAATAAAATAAGATAAACAAAATTACACTACAGCTGGGGTGAAATGATAATTCAATAACTCATATTGTAATATATAATTGTAATGGAGGGGAGGGGCAAATCAAAGACAAAACAGTAAAAAAGTATTTTGAAAATTCAAACATCACCTGATTCTTGTTTTGTGTCCATTTGATATTTGTAGAAACAAAATGGCTGCCAATCAGGCTGATAGCTGATGAAAAGCACACAACTACCACATTCCCAAAAACGTGAAATAAAGCGCTATGATGACTATGAAGCTGTCAAAAATATAATCTCTTTGATAGAAAAGAGAAAACATAATATTCAAGCTGCAAACATGTTCTTCAAGTCGCAGGCATGTGCTCAACATAAGTGCACCGAATTTCCGATAGAAGAACGCAAGCCGCAAAATAAGAAATAATGAAAAAGAGAAAAAGGAAGAAGAAGAAGAAGAAGAAGAAGAAGAAGAAGAAGAGGAAGAGGAAGAGGAAGAAGAAGAAGAAGAAGAAGAAGAAGAAGAAGAAGAAGAAGAAGAAGAAGAAGAAGAAGAAGAAGAAGAAGAAGAGGAAGAAGAAGAATAGGAAGAAGAGGAAGAGGAAGAAAAAGAAGAGGAAGATCACGAACAAGAAGAAGAAAAAAAGGAGGAAGAAAAAGAAAAAAAAACCCAAAGATGATGAAGAAGAGGAAGAAGAATGAGAAGACGGAGACAAGGAAAAGGAAGAAAAAAAAATCATGATAAAAAAAATTGAGTGAAAGAATACAATACAATAATTGAAAAAAGAAAAACCCACACAAGATACAAGTATAAGATAGAGAGATTTTTCAGCATTTGGTTATTGACTAATGTATGATCATACTTTGCTAATGCTGGGGAATTGTAAGTCGCCACGATGAGTTAAAAGAAAGATAAAGATAAAGTTGGGTTCAAGGCCTGAATCACTGTACAGGTGGAGGCTTACAGACTTTACATTATTTGCCCCCCCCCCCCCTCTCCCAAACCCAGCAGGCCATCTCATTTAAAGTCCTTAACTCCCTGTGGAGAACACAGTAGAGCAGACTGTTAGGCTCATCATACTAATATACTGACAATATCTTTCTTTGTCAGATGCCAGGAACTCAATTACTCATGTGTCAATTGAACAACACTGCATAGATAATGCTCCAGAGGACTCTACGTTGGACCTAGCATTGCCAGGATTCGAATCGGAGATCTCATGATCTCAAACTCTGCAACCTAGTTAATCGGCCGCTGATGCCAAAGTTAAATAAGATAGAGAGTAGACAACATAAAAAAAAAAAACATGAGCGGAAAACAAGGCAGATAAAAACAAACTCAAGAGAATAATAACAATGCAGAATGAAACGAAACAGAGAAGAATGACTTTGCCAATCGTAAACATACAAGCTAGCACATGTCAAGATAGGGGAAATCAGTATCAGAATGTGCTATTGTTTAAAAATAACTAGTCGAAAGTTTAAGGTATTAATCTATTCTATTTTGAAAAGAATTAATGAGTGGAAAACAAAATGACAATGTGTGACATTTTGTCCTCCTAGACATGAACCCAACAACCCAAATGTGCAACCAGGCATAGCTGTACACAAAGCCACAGACTTGTGAATCAGGAATCTAAGACAAGTAAGTGATCAGCTCAATATGTCTTAACACTTTACATTTTGTAAGGTTAAAGAGAAACTCACAGTTTGATTTGACAAATAAAGATTTTCATCTTGGTGTCTCTGATGGGACTTTGCCCAATAAAAAAAATAATGTAAATTTTATCATTGCTCTTCAGGGTCAATATCTACTGATTTGAGGACCCCTCTCACAAGAACAATGTTCTTAAAATCATGCCAACACATTCTGCAACAGTATGCAAACTTGCAAGAAACATTCAAAACACAAATAGATATAAACCTGTGGACCATTCTATTTTCACCCAAACAACAAAAAAGCCTAAATTTTTAATTGATATATCGCAGAAAGATCTAAACTGTTGATGATGTGGTTGTTGGCTCTGCTTCGTGATCTCGTAAGTCAGTGAGGAGAGACAGGGGTTCATGTGAATCAGTGGTTTACAAGGCCCAATAGGGCATTACCCATCACAGCAATGACATCTAAAAGTCTGAGATGAGCTCAAAGGACAAACTTTGCATCTACAAAACATATTCTAAAACCCTTTGCTCTGTTTAAGATCTTAATGAGGCTGGACTGGTTTCAGCCATCAATTTATGCCAAGGATTCAATCCTTGGGACCTCTACGTCCCAAAACGAGGTTGTCACCAACGTTTGAGAACGCATCTAAGTTGGTCCACCATGCCATTTGTGTTTACGTGAATTGGATTAGTTACAAGAGCTATGATCTACCGGTAAACATTCATTTTGACAGAAAACACCCAGGCAAATGTGACACGTTGCACAGCAAACCCCAGAGAAAGTGATTTTAACAAATTAATCATCTTTCTATTCTAAGAACGAAAATGAAAATTGAGAAACGAATAAAGTGAATGAAGAATGTGATCTTTGAAATGCAAACACATACACACCCAATGCATATAACTTAAATATATATATATGTATATTGGCACCAATCTGCCAATACAAATGAAGAGAGAGAAATGAATGAAATATGACTGAAATGCTTACCTATGACAGTGATGTGGGCCTTGGTGACACAGGTTCCTTTCTCATTGGACAGCATCACTGTGTAATCTCCCTCGTCGTCTGAGTAGACTTCACCAATGGTCAGCGTAGACTGGTCATCAGTGGTCGCTATGTCCAGGTCTTCATCGGGCAACAACATCTCGTCATCTATGTACCAGGTGACTTTTGGAACTGGGATACCTAAGAAAGAGACGTGCAGTTTCAAAGGCGTGTTCTCCATGACGCTGATATCGACCAATGTTGTGGTAAAGACTGGAGCTTTCGTCTCAGGCTGCTGCTCTTCTTCTTCCACAGGCTGCTGTTGAGTAACAGTCATTTCGATTTCAGTTTTCTCCAAAGACAGTGCCGACGTTTCCATAGTAATTTCGGATGTCACGGTCGTGTCCTGTTGCCTTGAAATTTCAATTCCAGAAACGAATGAATCAGTTTGGTCTGCTTGTTGAAATTCTGGCTGTTCCTCAGGCTGTTGCTCCTCTGGTGCTGGTGCCTCAGTAGGGACAATTGGCTCTTCCGGTGCCTGCAACTCGCGGACATCAGCTATAACTTTCTTCACAAATTCCTCTGCAAATTCTTCAAGGTGCTCTTTGGCCTCATCTTTTGGAACCAATTCAATATGCTCAACCTCAGGAACTTCCTCATCTTCGGCTACAACGTTTGACTGAGACTGTTCTGGCTCAGACTCGGCTATTTGCAAAGATTCAGAAGTGACTTCAGTTGTTGGAACATCTTCTTTGGCCACGTCTTCAACTTCTGTGACTGGAGTTTCCTCTTCGATCTCTTCTGTGATTTCAGTTTTGAATTGCTCTGGTACCTGTTCCTCTGGCTGGATGAAGTCTACCTTAATTTCAGCAGGCACGACTTCTTCTGTTGGCTTCTCTATAATTTCAGAGACTTCAGGTTTTTCAGATTCTTCAATGACAGTGTCGACCTGGGATTCCTGAGTCTTGCTAGCTTCGACCTGTTCCAATTGGACAACGATTTCTTCTGATTGGGCTTCATCTGTATAAGGAGCTGTATCATCACTGAGTTCAGGTTGAGTGACTTCTTCCACAACAATATCTGTTTTGTATTCTTCTCCTTGTTCTTTATCAGCTTGTGAAAACTCAATTGAAATCACTTCTTCTTCAGGCTTGTCTGTTGAGACTTCAATAACATCAGAAGTATCCTGTTGAGGAACATCTTCTTCTACTACTATAGTTTGGTAGGGTTCCTGTTCATCTTTTGTGCTTTCTTCAATAACGACTGGAGTTTCTGAAATGTGAATGTCTTCTGTGGTAGTCTCAGTTACATCTGTGACGTCTTGTTGATCGACTGTTTCTTCAGCCTGTTCAGTTTTATATTCTTCTGGTTGTTTTTTAGTGGAGTCAGACAATTCAATTACTATTTCTGAAGTCTTAGCCTCATCTGGTGAAGCCTCCTCAACCTGTGTGGTTTCTAAGGTAGAAATAACTTCTTCAGAAATTTCTGTTTGGTAACTTTTCGGCTCTTCTTGAGTTGGTTTTTCAAGATCCACAGCAATGACAGAGGAGTCGATTTCATCTTGTACAACTTCCATCAGATCACTAACATCTGGTTGAGAGAGAACCTCTTCAGCTATTTCTGTTTTGAATTCCTCAATGTGCTTTTCAGATGGTTTTTCAAATTCAACAGCTATCTCTGATGAATGAACTTCATCAGTTACTGTTTCTTCTACTTCTGATGTTTCTGTTGCAGGGATGACTTCTTGGCTTATTTCTATTTTGTATTCCTCAGGCATTTTTTCAGAGGGCTTACCAATTTCAATGACAATTTCTGACGAATGAACTTCTTCAGTAACAGTCTCTTTCATTTCTGAGGTCTCTATGTGATCAACAGCCTCCTCATTTATACCCGTTTGGAATTTTTCTGGCTCTTCTTTAGTTGGTTCCTCAAACTCAACTGTAATCTCTGATGGAAGAACGTCATCTTGTACAATTTCTATGGTTTCTGAAGTTTCCAATGATGAAACAACCTCTTCAGCAATTTGTGTTTTATATTCCTCAGGTTGCTTTTCAGATGGTTGCTCAAGTTCGACTGTGATTTCTGAGGGTTGGACTTCTTCAGTGTCAACCTTTGTGACATCTGAGACATCTTGCTGAGATATTTCCTCTTCTACCATCTCTGTTTTCAGTGGTTCAGTTTCTTCTTTAGTTGGTTTCTCAAACTCAACTGTAATTTCTGATGGAAGAGCTTCATCTTGGACGATTTCTATGGTTTCTGAAGTTTCCAATGATGAAACAACCTCTTCAGCAATTTGTGTTTTATATTCCTCTGGTTGCTTTTCAGATGGTTGCTCAAATTCGACTGTAATTTCTGAAGGTTGGACTTCCTCACTGTCAACCTTTGTGACATCTGAGACATCTTGTTGAGATATTTCCTCTTCTACCATCTCTGTTTTCAGTGGTTCGGATTCTTGTTTCTCAGATTCAATCAGTTCAACAATAATTTCTGATGACTCAGTTTCATCCTTATCAACTGTGACAATTTCTAAGGTTTCATGCTCTGCCAAAACTTCCTCAATCATTTCTGTCTTGTATTCTTCAGGCAAGGCTGATTCTGATTTTTCAACTTCAGGGATTATATCAGTTGTCTGGGCAGTTTCCTCAGGCTTTACTTCCACTTCCAAAGTGTCTGGCTGTGAAAGGATCTCCTCCACGGTTTCTGTCTGGAAGACCTGTGTGTCCTTCTTTGAAGCCACGATTGTATCCTCAGAAATAGGGATTGTCTCCAGCTGATCTGGCACTTCACTGACAACATCAGTAATTTCCGATTGAGCGACAAGTTCCTCAACCAAATCTACTTTGGCATCATCTTTCACTTTTTCCAGGGGAACCTCAGCTTCTTGAGGAACCTCAGACTCTTGAATTTCTTCAACCTCTAGAACGACTTTTCTTTCAATTGATGTTTCAGCTACTATCTCATCTTCCACAGCTTCTGCCCTGAACTCTGTATCTTCCAAGGCAGCTTCAGCAACTTCAACAACTTCCTCAGACTCCACAACCTCTTCTGGAACTTCATCTTTGATCTCAGCTACTTGCTCCTCGACATCAGCCTGGTAGACAGGCTCCATCTCAGGAGCTTTTTCTTCAGCTACAACCTCTTCGGTCTCTCTTAGCTCTGAATCAATTTTCTCCTGCAATTTTTGAATCTCTTCCACAAACTCCTGTGTGTGAATAATGGCTTCTGTGTCAGAATCGGCAGGAGTTGGTTTGGGAGATGATGGCTCAAGTGAGGACATCATAGAGTCGGATGCTTCCTCCGTGTCTGCAATATATTCGTAGGCTGGAAATAAAGGAAAGAAAGAAGAAAAAAAAATCATTTAAAGATTTAAACAATTGTTCCTCAAGGTACTCCAATAAACAAATTGACTTCTTGTTTTCAGTGCAAAAACTTGACATCAAATACTTTCTTCAGGTAAAACATATGAGGAAATAATTTTTTATATCTTTAATGAGCCATTTCATTGCCTAATTCTTTCCAAAACTCGTCATGAAGACAGATATTGTTTAAGGAATTAGTGACTCAAAGAAAGCTTGAAGTGAATGTAAAGTAAATATAAGATGGGACCAATTGCCATTTGATTTTCAGTTCATTGGAGGGCCCTTCTGATAGCAACTAGTCTAGGTTATTCACAGAAAATAAACTGCCACACAGCTTCTGTCAACATCAGCTTCTGCCAACATTTTTCAATGATCGAAATATATAAAACAGCGGGGAAAAACCCAAACAAACCAACAACATATTTTGAATAACCTACAGTTTCTGTTTAAAAAGTTAACAAGCAACCATCCGAGTTAGGCGATAATGTATTACACATTGTCAGATTGGCTTTGTTTTATATTCATAGTCTGGATAAAATTTTATGTCAAATTAATGTTTATCAACTTACACTCAACTTCCAAGAAAGCTCTGGTGACAGCCTCGCCAAATGGGTTGACAGCAATACATTTGTATTCTCCAGCATCTTGTGGGAAGACCTCGGCAATCAGCAGAGTGCAAAAGCCAGTTTCACTATCGTAGGTCAAGTTGAAATCCTGGTTTTCTGCAATAATCTTGTCATCGTGGTACCATGAGATCTCCGGCATGGGCTCTCCAGTCACCTTTACACAATTGTAGGGAAATGTTTGAAATTATTGGATATAATAAATGGTATTTTAGTGTATGTTTGTGTTTTGTGTTTATGATTATGTGTAAGTGTGCGCATGTACGGGGTATTTTCCCTGTTCAGTGATCCATAAACAATTTTTCAGTTTTGAGCTCAGCATGTAAGGGTGGGTCATTCAGGCCTTGGCATTAACAAACATGAGAGTACTTGGATCGCAATGACATCATAGAAAATTGGAGGGCATAAGAAAGCAACTCTTAAAAAGACACGATCAAAATATCAGGAATTTCAGACAAAGACATGTAAAAAAACCAAACACAACACACAGACAAAAAAAACAAAACGAACATAAACATCTAAAAAAGGAATTTTAATTTTAAAATAATTTTTTCTAGCATATCAGCCTCACCTCACACCGGAATTTGACCTCCTCCCCATCCATAACCTTTAGGGACATGAGGCCCCATGTGAATTCTGGGGCCTTGCCGCCTGCCTCTTCTGTCATCTGGTTGAATAATACATTTTAAAAAGATTGAGTATTATAAAAATCATGAAAATAAAATAAAACAGCGAGTACATTAGAACAGGAACTAAAAAGGGTGTGTGTGGGAAAAGGGGGAGACAATAATAGTGAAGGACAAGGGAAACCTACTCTATTTAATAACACATTTTTTTTATGCACTCACATATATGCTTGCAATCAAAAAAATATTTCAGCAAGGTAAAAAGACTTTAAGGTGAAGTGCTTGAACTAAAATTGCAAGATTAAAAGAGAAGGTAAATAAGTCGGTTGATGCTTATATAAATACTTATCATGAAACATTCCTTGCTTTCCAATACCATAATATCTTCTATACATATTGTTACGGAAATCTGAAATAGCGTTACTATAAATAAACCTGCATTGCCAATTGCATTCGAGAATGAGAATACTGAAGCGTCTTTGAAGGACAAAGCTGGGACGAGGACAAAAGTGATGCAAGAGGATTAGACTGTAATTATGATGTATAAAAACACGCCCTTACTTGTTCCATAACAGGGGCCTGCATATCAAGCACGATGACAGCCTCTTCAAGTTCTTGCGGTTTTCCCTTGAGCTGCATGGTGATTTCTTCTCTGTGGGTCTCTTGCTCTTCAACAATTATTTCCTGTTCCTGGGGAATACTTGCTTCAGACACGACAATTTCCGTCTCCATTGGCTCTTCGTCTTGGGGGACCTCGATCTGAATTACATCAGATTGTTTTAGGTCCAGAGGAATTTCCATTTCAATGACCTCCGAGCAGACCACAGGCTGAGCTTTGATGTCTATAGCAATCTCATCTTTGTGAAGCTCTGCAGTTGTAGACTCTTCAATCACAGAAACTTCTTTAGGCTGAGCGTCAACCACTTCTGGTCTGATCGATTCTTCTTCAGATGTTTGGATCTGGAGAGTGATTTCTTCCTTGAAGTCCTCACTGACCTGACTCACTTGGGTTTCAGTCGATTCTAGAACTTGTTCAGATTCTTGTACAGTCTCAATGATCAGTTGCTCTACTTTGGTTTCCTCCTCAGAAGTCGGAACTTGAGATTCCAAGACTAGAACCATTTCCGTTTCTACAGAGGAATCTTCCACAGTGGGTGTTGTCTCCTCAACATCTTCCTCTCCCTTTTCTTCAGTCACTGGTTCAGTTTCTGCAGGTACTTCAGAGACATGCTCTGCCTCAATATCGGAAGAAGGTACAATGATAAGTTCTGTCTTCTGAGAAACATCTTCTTCAAGTGGTTGATCCTTTTCAGTTTCTTTATCTTCAGACACTTCAGTGACTTCAGATGGAATCTCAACAAACATTTGTACTTCTTGAATGTCTGTTTGCTGGAGAATTTCTCCTGGTTGTTCGATTTGAATTTCCATTTCAACTTTCTCCACTTCTTCAGGCTTTTCTTCCAAAACTGTAGGCTCAACTTCAGATGTGATAATGGTCATCTCTGTACTTTCTACCTCAGGCTGAGCAACTTCTTTGACTGGGGCATCTGTGGTATCAACATCAATTTGAAATTCAGCAACTTCAGTTCGATCTTCAGAAATTTCCTCAGTTGATGCAGGTGTTACGGTCATTTCAATCGTTTCCCGTTCCACTTGAATGACTTCCTCGGTAGGTTTTTCAACCTCCGCCTCAGTCACTTCAATTTCCTGTGGTACAGTTTCTTCTTTGGTGTCAGACACCTCTTGGACCTCTGTAGTAACAACGGTCATTTCAATTGTTTCTCTTTCTGTTTCAATGACTTCCTCGGTTGGTTTCGCTACCTCAGCATCAGCCACAATTTCTTGTGTTACAGGTTCTTCTTTGCTATCAGACACTTCCTGAACCTCAGTGGGTACGACTGTCAGTTCGATTGTTTCACGCTCTGTTTGAATGACCTCCTCAGTGGGTTTTTCCACTTCAGCTTCAGACATAATTTCTTGTGTTTCAGGCTCTTCTTTAGTGTCAGAGACCTCTTGAACCTCAGTGGGTACGACAGTCAATTCAATGGTTTCGCGTTCTGTTTGAATTACCTCTTCTTTAGGTTTTTCTACTTCAGCGTCAGTCACTTCCATTTCCTGTGGTACAGTCTCTTCTTTGGTGTCAGATACCTCTTGGACCTCTGTAGCAACAACGGTCATTTCAATGGTTTCTCGTTCTGTTTGGATGACCTCCTCTGTCGGTTTTTCCACTTCAGCGAAAGTCACTTCCATTTCCTCTGGTACAGTTTCTTCTTTGTCATCAGACACTTCCTGGACCTCAGTAGGTACAACCGTCATTTCAATGGTTTCTCTTTCTGTTTCAATTTGTTCTTCAACCGGTCGTTTAACTTCGGTTTCATCCAATTGGCTGGTTTCTTCAGTCTTTGGTTCGGAAACAGCAAAAGTCATTTGAATCTCCTCTACTTCAGACTTGGGTCCTTTTATTTGGATTTCTTTTGTCTCTTTGACTATGACATCTCTCTCTTCTTCGATCTTTTCCTCTTGAGGTCTTGGAGATTCTGTAGCAGGAACTACTTCAGGGACATCGATGTGGGCAAGGCTAATCTTCCTAATAGGAACGTCAAGCTCTTGAATTTGAGGCTCTCTTGTTAGGTTGGTTTCTTTAATTTCAACTTCAATTCTTTGAATGCCAGGTTTGGGAGCTTCTACCTGTTGCGTGACTTGAGATGTTGCGGTTGTTGGTATAGTGAAAGGTATTTCAACCATCTCTTGTTGAGTTTGAACAATCTCTATAGTCTCTGTGTGAACCTCTTCTGGAAGAGAAGTATCAGCGATGGGAATAGATTTTATTTCCTGTGTCACAGTTCTGGTAGCTTCCGTTCTATGATCGATGAGCTGACCTTCACCAGCTTCCAGTTGCAATTTGAGTTCAACCGGTGCAACTTCGCTTTCTTTCCTTAAGCTGACGGTTGTTGTATGAAGGGACGCTCCTTCAGTCACAGAGGGAACATCCTCTTGGACCTCCCTTGTCATTTGAATGATGGAAGAGCTCTCCTGAACCAGGGTGGTACTAGAGGCCACGGTGGGTAATTCCTGCGAACCAATTTGAATTTCAAGGGTTTGCTGCTGCTTCTGAGGTTGCAGTTGAGAGATTTCTATCACTTCTGTTACTTTGGTTTCCTCAGGTCCTTCCAAGACTTTGGTTGAGGCGTGATCAATCTCGATGGTTTCCTTGTGGATTTCATCAGTTGTGATGGTTTCTTCCGCTGAAAGTAAACAAAGGAACAATATTTCATAAATAACTTTTAAAGGAAAAGAGGAAATGAGAGAGTGAAAATAGAAAACATATATTCACTGGCCAAAGAAAGAATTCAGGAGTTGAATAAGGCAGTGCTGACTTTTGATTTCAAATGATTGGATACAATAGTGCTATTTGAGTGTTGGGCATCTTTTTCTGACTCAGATCCTTCATTTACATTATCATTTCAACCTATCAACACTTAATTTTGAGGTATTACATATATGCTGATCTGAGCCATGAGCATAGTAAAACATACCGATTCCTTGAATATTCCGAGAATTAAAAACAAAAAAATCAAACTTACTGACAACTGTCAGACGACAAGTTGTAATGGTTTCCCCGAACGGGTTGACAGCTGTACAAGTGTACTCTCCTTCGTCTTCAGGGAAAATCTCCACAATTAATAGAGTGCTCTCCCCCTTTTCCACATCCACAATAATCTGGAAATCCATGTTGGGTTTGATCACATTTCCATTGTAGAACCAGGTAATTGTTGGAGCAGGAACACCGCGGAATTGAACCTTTAGTTCCACACGTTCTGTGTCTCTGACAGTTCTGGGCTGGAGCAACTGAATGAATTCTGGAGGGAATCCTTCCATTGATTCTTCTGGTGCTTGTTCCTGAGGAATTTCTACGATGAGAACTTCTTCCTCTGGTGTCTGGGGACCCTTTTCGGTCGTCTCTTCCTTTGGTCTTTGAGACTGGGGCATGTCTTCAGGCTGAATCTCAATTTCCATTCTCTGGTTGGCTGGAAATGGACAAATATAGTATTGTTTTAAATATACGATCAGATGACGAACTATTACAGAACAAACAGAGCAAAACAAAGATAATTATTGTACTAACGATAACTATGACCTTAGGAGCTCATACTCATATTTAGATTTTTGGATAAATCCTTCAACTTCTGGTTTGTTATTATCATCAATTACAAAACCATTGAAATGACGGTTGTACCTACTGAAATCAAGGAAGTGGCTAATAGAAAAAAACCAAACCCTCTACTACAGGAAATGGAAGTAACTTACGCTGAAGAGGAAAAACCTACCGAGGAGGTCATTCCAACAGAGAGTTTTTGCCTCTTATAAGGATTCCTTCTGCCAATCAGTGATATAACTATTTCCTAGTTAACTACATCAAAACCAAGACGAAGTCAATGTGCTTCAATTCCAAACAAACAAATTCCACAACAGGCTTGACTTACTATTGACTGTGAGAGTAGTCTTGCACACAGTCTTTCCGACAAGATTTTCAGCTTCACAGATGTATTCCCCGGCATCTTCTGGCCTGGCATCAACAATGATGAGGATGTAAGTGTTCTTCTCCCTCACGATTTCCATACGTTCTGTGGGCTGGATTTGAACCTCATTCTTGTACCAGGTAATGGTAGCTTCTGGTTCTGCCAGGACTTCCACTTCAAACCTGGAGAGGAAACGGTCAAATATATATATATATATATATATATATATATATATATATATATATCATACACTCAGTTACTTTACAGGGAAAACCATTAATATCCTTCATACAGATTAGATTAAATACATAGCAGGTATATGACGCTTCATAATACTTATTAGTAGATTCTAAACTTGAAATTTTAATTCCATAATACAAAATATCAAAGAACAATATCAAAGTGAAAAACAGAAGACGAAAACCCCCCAAACATTTGCGGTTATTCCATGTAAAAAAATTTATTGACATTAACTGATGTTTAAAAGTTTCTCTGATAAACAGGTAACAAATTTATTATATTGTTAATTGTTTGATTCATGAAATTTTCACTTTCGATTAAGATAAACAGACAATGATCAACATATCAGACTTGACTGGAAAAAAAAATCGACTGCATTAAATCAACATCGTGACCACCTTACCTGACGGTGCTTCCTTCATCCACTTGCATGGAAGGAAGGAGAGGCCGAACAAAGTTTGGTTCCATCTCTAGAGTGGTTTTGTGTGTCTCATCGACAACTTTGACGATGGTATCTTCATCTTCTGGCTCCTCAACCACTCCATACGTGGTGTTGGTTGTTGTAATGGTTTCAGTGGTGGTGGTTTCTTCTGTGGTGACAACTTCCGTCTCTTCCAGTTCTATTGGAATAGAAATCATAATCAGTAATTCAGCACAGAATGAATTTTAAATATCGTAACTCAAAATGACATTTTTTTTACATGGGAGAAACTTTCCTCTTTATTTTGCTGTTTCATGTACTTCATTCATTGAAACCATTATAATTTTTTACATTATATAATTGATATTTAGCGATTGCAGAATTTGTAATATATGTCACTAAAAACTTCACACAATCCAAAAACCTTTATCAACCCTGCCCTACCATCCCCTACCCCACCTCAACAAAAACAAAAAACAAAAAACAAAAAACAAAAACATTGCTACCCGATAGACACTCTCTTTACATACAAAATAAAGAATAAGATTCTAGTTGAGATAAAATTCTAAGAAAGAATTTATGAAATTTATATCCTAAAATATATTTGTTCTCTGCAGATCTACATTATACATGTAAGCACAAGGTGGTCAAATGTACTCACGTTGGACGATAAGGGTGGCGGATGTCATGGCTTCTCCAAACTGGTTGATGGCTCTACAGGTGATTTCACCGGCATCATCTGGGAAGACTTCGGCAAGCTCCACTTTACAGACACCTGACTCAGGCTCAAATGTAAGCCTGATGTCAGGGCCTGAAATGAGCTGGACAGTGTTCTTGTACCAGGTGACCTCAGGAGCAGGGGAGGCAACCAGACGACAAATCATGGTGAGGTCCTCTCCGTCTTTGATTATCTGGATGGTTGAGTTGCAGAAGAAAGGATAATAAAGCAAGTATTCTAAAAGATATCTAAATGTATAATCCGTATTTGCATCTTTAAAAAAGAATAACTAAGGAGATATATTTTAAAATACAAAATTTAATGAGGTGTGTAGTGTTCTGGAAATCCAATCAGTTTCGTTCCCACACTCATACAAGCACTAGCTAACCTAGGCTGAAGCCATATTTGACACCATACCTGGGGCTGCAGCAGCTCAACAAACTCAGGAGCCAACTCATTAGGAGCCTGTTCTGGGATCAATTGCTGAGGCGGCTGTTCCAACTCCTCTGGGATCAAAGTTATGATGGTCCCAATATCCTCCTCGGGTCCCTGGTCAGGGGGAGTAGGGATGCTATTGTCTGGGAGATCTGTCATGTCCTCTTCCTTGGAAGGCATCTAGTATAAATAGAAATGATAGGAAATATTACATACTTGTTGAGCATATGCAGATGACGTAGATATCTTAACTTACAGGAACGAATAATTTAAAATTTCTCAAGCATTGTCACTGTTGCAGTGATGATTTGAAGATGGAGAAAAATCACTTGTTAGGAAATGTGCATTAAATGTATAGCTTTGTATTCAGTGATACAGGCCTGTCTGGGTATTTGCAAGGTTTTACACACAGTTACTCTTTGTTTAGTATGTCAACAATACTCACTTCAAGTGTCACTGTTTTGTTGTAATGTAAAAGGGATGTTGAGATCATCTAAAGATACATTTGTTTACAGAGGAACACGAAAGAAGCATAAGTTGCTTAATGTTAAATACAAAAAAGAATTGCAATGAAGAGAGCTTCCAGTCAAAATATGGGTGATGAATAATAGAATGACCAGCTCTTTGTTAAGCCTTTTGCAGTATTTCTGTACAGAGATTTAGATATACAACTGACCTGGATGCTCTCCTCAGAAATGACAAGGGTGACTTCCTCTGATTCCGTGGTCACCTCTTGGGTTGTGGTAGATTCTTGAAGAATGACCTCTGGTTCCTTCTCAGGCAGATCTGGAACTGCATTGTCTCTGACGTGCTTTTGGCACTCGACAGGCTCTTCTTGAACCTACATTGGCATGCAAACAATGAAATGGATTGTATTATGACATGGTTTATAAGTTATTTGGTTGATTTTCTCCGCAACTTGAAATTGCTATTTGGTAAGTAAGTAATGAAAAAAATGATGAAATTGTGTGTTCAACTTCGAGAGGTCCTACTAATTAGATTGATACCTTTACACTTGAAGCTATACCATTATCTTTTTTTGCATTCCAGTTGAGTTACTATAATTGTGTTGCTATCCTGTGATCCTAGGATGAAGTAGCATCAAAATGTCTAAATAATATCAATATCTGTACTTCATGGTAAATGCTGACTAGTTTTTGTTAATATGTTGTGTTGAGGCTACAGAAATTTACTATCTATCTTTCTCCTTTGACTTTTTCTCCGTTCCAACTGATATATATATATCTAAAAACTCCTGGTGTGAGAACAAGATCTGTTTCATTTCTTGCACCTAGTGTTAAACTATTAGCTATTGCATTCCAGAATTCTATATCAATCTATCCAAGTCCTCTTCATCAAAAGAGAAGAAAAAAAGGTTTACATTATATTCTATCTAAGAACCAAAAAACATAAAGACAACTACTAACCACTTCTACTGTGTCTTCAACGACTGGTTTGACCATGGTCTCGCCAATGTCCAGGATGATGTCCCCTTCAGGATATTCCTGTATTTGCTCCTCCTTGTAGATGGACTGAAGTTTTGGCCTGTCACTGAGTTTGGCCTTCAAAACAGGCTCTGTGATTTCCTCATCTACTTCTATCTCCTCCGTGGCTGTGTAGTAAGTGTCGGAAGAATACATTGAGGACATGGATCCCGGTGGTGGTGAGAAAATTGGTGAATCGAAGAGTGGAGAGTCTGCCGATTCTTGCTGAATGATAGGCTTAGCCTGAAAACATGTGTAGAAAAACAATGATATGAAGTAGACGACTATGATGGTGTTATAAATATAATAATTCTTTAATATTCAAATTAATTAATTTCAGTTTGCACAGAGTTCAAATTATTTGAGAGAATACAGATGGCCTAGATACCTTAGCTTTCAGGAACAAATAATTCTAAACTTCCCAATCATTGGCAGTGTTTTATTGCTGAATCTAGACAGACGGTGATTACTTAGCAGAAAGTATGTACTCCATCACACCAAAGTAATAGTAATTAGGTCCCCATGAATTGTACTGTATGACTGACTGCAGCACTTAAACAAAGTAAATCTTATACCCATAAAATTTCAAATCATGAGCTTTCCATACTCACGACAGATGACATCCATCCCCACAGACATCATAAGTGTAATTTCATAGCATCCCTCAAAAACCTAACCCACTATCTCCTTGAAGTGTGACTCACGCTTGAACTTACTCATCCACACTATAACTTGAAAAGGAGTAAAGAGATACCAAAAAGTGAACCAACCGAAAAAATAATCAACTCACTCTGATCCTGTCACTAACACTGGGAACAACACTGTCCTCCGTGATTTCAATCAGAGAGTCCTCTTGATCCATGGGTTGTGGTTCTTCCTTTTGTTCCTCGTCTTTCACCACAAAGTCCACCTGCTGGGGTGCCTCGGTGTCAATGATGATGATCTCATCCTATGTGATTGTATATGCAGGAAAATTATATACATGTACTACATTAGTGACTATACATATCAAGCAAGTCTATCAAGCAATCTGTTGATTATTATCATGACACAGAGAGATGCAATAGATTGTTGAAAAAGAAAGAACTATCATGATCATCACCATGATTATTAGAGCATTAAAATCATTATCACTTTCATTGCAATCATTGATATCATCACAATTATCAATATCATTTCTTTGAAAAAGAGCACAAAGGCTTAATAATTAACAAAATCATGCAAGTCTCAATAATGGAGAAGAGAAAGAGAGAGAGAGAGAGAGAGAGAGAGAGAGAGAGAGAGAGAGAGAGAGAGAGAGAGAGAGAGAGAGA
>JARFNW010136747.1:0-10785 GCA_031763155.1 Dirona albolineata | reverse complement strand
GACTCTGCATCAGGAATGAAAGACGAGCAGGTGATGAGCCCACTGCGTCCAAATACCTTTACCAGTAAATTGGACAATGTACCATTAGGTCCATACATTTTACCGATAAACACGTTGCTATTACCCCAGTGGTTATTCTTCAGTTACAGGACAACTGGGAGTTGCCACCTGGGCAAAATGGGAAAGTGATGAAGAAGAATTCTATTGTTGACAGTTTGGGGTGGTTCATTCAGTAGGTGAAATTTATTTTGATTTGTGGGCCAGGGTCCTCTCCGGATGTGGACCAGGCTTCGCTGTCATGAAGCAACCCCATTTGTATTGGCCAGTTGGTTGGCAGTTGTAAAATGTTGAATATTTAAACATTATGTTTGTTGTTCCAGTCTGTCATCAGCAATATATCATATTCAAGTTAAGTTTGAACATATAGAGAAATATGCGGTTGTAATGATATAAGTAAATAGTCTACAAGAGGTTCAGGAACTAAGCAGTGTTGTTAATTATGTTTTGAATAAATGTTTTGAGCTACTGTTGATGGGCTGTATTGTTATGCCAGTACTGGGTCTCATAGAATGGGATGTAGGAGGTGTGGGGCATGGAAAGGTTTGTGGTGGAAAGGGCAAGTTGATTACTGTAACTTTTTTGAGGACCGACACCATTTTTTGGGGGTTAAATTTGTTAAATATAAAAAAAATAATTGATTTATGACAATTATAAATAATTGAAGATATTCTCACTTTTTAAAAAAATATCCTAAACAGTTGAGAATGGTCAGAGAGTTTCTCCCTTTGGGGTGGCTGGGAACAGCTTCAACGACGAAGCTGTTGAAGAAGCTTCCTTGGATGAAAATAGGCCGTGGGCTGCTTTTGCCCAGGAGGTCAAACAAGAAGATGCTGCATTGCAACCTTCCCTTGACAACCAATCTGCAGAAAATTTATCTGATGAGAATCAAACCTCAGGGGTGTCATCGTCATCACCACACCACACGTCCCCCGAGGCATTGCCCTCATCATCCTCATCGTCAGCAGCGCCGCCATCACCAGACACTCCTCAATCTTCTTCATCGTCGGCCACAACCTCTTCCAAAGTGGAGGATGAAAAGAACGATAGCCGAGACCTTCCTACCGACAAGACACCCTCTGACCAGACAGGCTGGCTGCCACCCGACGTTTCCTGTGCTGCTAGTCTGGGCTTTGAACCAGACAATTCTGCCTCGGACCACACTGTCTTGAAGCCAGAGGACGGCGCCAACAGCCCTTCATTCGAAGAGCAAGACAAGCAGGCCTCATCAACTACCACGGCTGTGACAACCACTACAAATAATACCTCAGATCCAAACACCCCTGTATCGTCATCATCATCATCATCGTCGTCGTCATTGTCGTCGTCGTCGGGCAGTGTTCCTACTTATGCCCAAGTCGTCGCCTCATCAACAGATAAGACTATCCACCTGGCCCCCTACGATTCCTCCGACCCGATTCCTTGTGACAGCGTGGCGGGGCTAGAAAGACTGGTCGGCTCCATGGAACAATCCCTTTCTTCTTCCTCCTCGTCATCGTCCTCTCCTTCCCCTTCGTCATCCACATCAATAACCCAACTATCATCATCATCATCATCGCCATCATCATTTTCTCACCCTGCTGGTGCCCAGGATATAAATTCATCATCAGTCACAACCTCATGGACCCCCTCGTCGTTGACGGGATCATCCCAGCAGGCGCTTACTTCCTCCTCATCAGATCGTTGTTTTTCGGAAGGAGAGCCAGCCAGCAAACGTTTGCGTCTCTCTACTGATGAAGTCAAGATGGAAGAAGAATGCATTTCCACGTCCAGTGACACTTGTATGGAAGAGGGTGGTGGGTTTGACCAAACACAGGACCAAGGTCACAAACAGTCTACAGTGGTCCATTCCTCCATGGAAGGAGAGGCACAGGAACAGGACGGAAGTCAGAGGGAGGCTGATTCGGCAGAGGTTGGTGGTCAAGGTGAAATGATGGACGAGGGTAGCAGTGCTGGGTTGGATTCGACTGTGGAGCCATGTCCTAGCAA
Organism: Dirona albolineata; assembly: GCA_031763155.1. Classification (NCBI taxonomy): domain Eukaryota; kingdom Metazoa; phylum Mollusca; class Gastropoda; order Nudibranchia; family Dironidae; genus Dirona; species Dirona albolineata. Next base: position 8,739 of record JARFNW010136747.1, on the reverse strand, counting down.
GGAGGAAATTACAGACAGCAGTGTTGACAGTAGCGATAGGGAAGCGTCTGACGGGATGGACACGTGTGTGAATGAGGAGGAGGAGAAAAATTCAGTCAGTTCAAATGTTGAGCCATCAGCGGTGTCGACGACAGATCTAGACGTGGGAGACCAGCCGTCGTCGCAGCCGGTGGACAATTAGTCAGTCAGTATATAAACATAAAAGAGAATTAAAATTTACAATGTTTTTAATCAATGAAGAATAGTGACCATCTGCCAAAGTTCTTTTCAGATGTTTTTGTTAAATAGAGGTGAACGGAAATCTAAAAGCTTATGAATGATTGTACAGTATTTATTTTTTTGAAAAAGAAGAAATTATTACTGCACGTACCCGTATGTAGTACCGTAATCGTAATGATCAAGTTAAATCTTTGAATGAAAGTGTTGATACATTATCCTTTTCACATTTTTCAAATGAGTAGATTTTTTTTATAGCTTGTGAGACATTAAAACTGTACAAAATAATTTCTAGTAGACAGAATCAAATTGATTTCAGGATTATGATGGCTTTCAATTATGGAGTCTACCGTGATTCAGTTCATTTATATGTAGCCTAAGTTGTTAAGAAAAAAGTTTCTGACCAGTAATTTATTTATTTTAACTATTTATTTTGAGATTTTAAGGACCATTTGTGGCAATGGGAAGAGCTTGTTTCATATGTAGGTGATTATATTATAAAAACCCCCCAAAAATAATGGGAGTTTTTTTTTTTTTGGTGTTTACTGTACTGTGAGGTTTTATGCCGAATGGCAACTTATCAATCAATGTTTTTATAAAGGCAGCAGGGCTAGACAAGTCAAGATTCTGAATCATCTTTTATAATATATATAACACATATATATTATATTCATTCATTCGTTCATACATGATTGTTCCCTCTTAACGAAGAGATATAAAGGATAAACAAATGTTGTTTGTAATTGCAAGACTTTACACAGTAATTGTTAGTTAGTCTTGTCTGCCCGTCATTTGATTTCCTTTGTGTACCAAAATGACTGATGGACACGTTTTTGATAAGGTCTTTTGGTCAGACTGAGTGTGTACATATATATTCCAATGATAAGACATTAAAAGGCCAGTCCGTCAGACAGTTCCCTCATTCGTTGGCCAGTTAGTGACGCAATATTCTCATGTTAATCATCCAGTGTCCGATAGTGTGATTTATTCATTTTGTTGTAAGAATTTTGACACAAGTGGAATAAATGTTACAAATATTGATCTATCCTTGTTACTGTTGTTACAATCTCTTTGATGGCATTGTCAATGTCAGGGATGAAACCGACTGGTTCCGCATTCTGGTTTCCAAATGAAAGGCAGTGATTGCATGGTAGTGGTTGGCTATAATCTGGCCTGATTGGCCACAGGGGTGACACCCGCTACTGGACGTGCAATTATTGCCTTTCATGTGGAAACATCAAAGTAATGTGAAATATTCTACCCATTCCATATTATATTCAAATAAGACTATTAGAGGGAATGAAATAATAAAAAACAAGTGGATTTCATTCATTTAACTCTGAGGTTCCATCCCTGAGATTGTGTGTGTGTGTGGGTTTTGTGTCGTTTTTATTATCAATTTATTTATATTTGTTTTCAATACAAAAAACTGTTTTTTGGTACATTCCTTGTTTTTTATTATTTTAAAGTTATTGAAGATTGCAATGAGGACCTTCTGAAGTTTCTTATAACTTGGTAGAGTGTTGATATGGAAAGTTTATTCCATTCGGTTTTTGAACACTGCGGCTATGGTAAAAGTAATATATAAATATTATATGGTGCTGGTGGCCAGGGGATTAGTTAGAGGCTGCTGGTCTTGAGATTGCAAAATCTTGTGTTCGAATCCTGGCAATGCTATGCCTGACACTTGCTTTTTGGGAAAGACTCTCCACTTGTTTTTGTACTTCAATTGGGTGTGAGTACTACCCGGATTACAGACAGTGAGCGTTCTTGTCAGAATGTTTGTGATAGTAGCGATGCACGGATGCGCATAACTATCATCTCCAGTCTTATTGTTGTATACCAAGGGTTTTGACAACGGCCTGCTAAGACATAAATAATGTTAAGCCTGTGAGTTTGTACTATTGCCTATGATATTTTGTAAACAACAGCGCTTTGTCTGTGACACGACACTGAGACTTTTAACATGCTTTGTGGGATTACAGAACGATTAAAAGATTGCACACGTCCACAAAAGTCGACATCAATCTTCTTAGGTCGGTTCATTTTCTGGGTCCAATTAATCTTATTTTGTAATGTAAAAATTTAGTGAAGGAACATTGACATAAAGGCAGTTGCCATAAATAATTATATACCTATATATGTGGTTTCTTTTCTTTCTTTTTTTTGTTTTTGACACCAAATATCATGCTTGCCTGAAGCCTAAAGAAGGAAACTTGGACTTGGATGAGTCAATATTACTTGACCTTGTTGAACTTGTACACACCATCCATCCACCAACACCTATAAAATTACAGGCCAATTGTCATTGTCAATCCATTTGCCTTGCTGGCATCTCTTAAGCAAAGGGAGACAACCAAATATTTACTAACCTAAGGGGAAATAACCATGACTTTTTTCCAGACTTGTTATTCCTCACACCAGATGAGTTGATGTTTATCTACTCTATTAATCCTAACTCTTGACTTGACGTGTGCACCCAGACGACAGACAAAGTTATCTGAACCAACTAGTACCTACAGTACTGCATACAACAAGACAAGAGACATCTTGAAAAGTTTTCCTGTACCATGTTATATTTACTGCTCATTTCTTCACAATATGTGATGCCCACAACCCAAGAGAAAACCCGACATAACCCTACATTGAAAGTGAAAGAAATCGATAGCTATCTGGCATGGCATGCAGTAGAAACCAATCAGTGTGCACTGCGACAAAACATGTGACTGAGATTATGCAGTTGGCATCAAGCAGGATGCTACATGATGCAGCAACAGACATAATCAAATCCTTGAAGTTAAAGGACACAATAATGTCTTAATATAATCTTTATAATCTTTATTTGACATGCGTGTCCCATTGTGCAAATACTACACTTGCTGCTAAGTCTAAGAGTTGATGTTGTTAGTGTGGGTTGTACTCAAACCTGGACCAATTTGACAGCCAAATCACAATCTATGTCTGAGGCAAATCACAATCCCCAATCTATGTCTGGTGTTGTCACATCTCTGAGTTAATACAACCTGTCTGTCTGATTTGGACAATAAATTGCATTACTGGTTTGTTAAAAAAAAGAATATCACTGAATATCGGTATCCCGTAAATTCTGGTCACTGGTGGTCACAGAGGGCAAGATCGTTATATTTCCCCCAGCAACGTGACCTTGCTATTCGGGAAGAACCGGAAAAAAAATCATGAGATTCCTTATTCACCATTGGAAAGTTTGTCATGGTACTTTTTACTCACAATGGAAATGGAAAATCCAAGCAAACAATTTAAATTATTGAACTGTGCTCTTTGATGTTGTCGGAGGAACAATTCTGTTTGACAAATTGACTGTGCACGTAGGGGAGACGACTGTATAAGCTGCAGCTCTGGAAAGGGGGGGGAGTGGCAGCAGCAACCTGCGGAACTGACAAGATCAGTCAACTAGGACAATGTAGGCAGGCCAGGAAAGTAAAGGATTCACCTCCAACCGTGACCGTACACACAGAGAGTACCAGTCAGTAATGTCATGTAATTATATAAAGCCAAAATCAACAAAAACCAACACATTTTTCAAATATGTGGAAGTTTTATTTTCATAATTTCAAAACACACTAATTAAGTCAACACAATCTGAATCAGTCTCTTTCCTATTATTTCCTATTATTCCTCATTCTCACAAATACAATGTTAATAGTTAGTAATAACGGTACTAGGCTATCAGTCTCACCATCCACCCAACGACCTTACCTCATACACCACATTCCCTGACGTGTTATTCCATTTTACACATTTCTATTTTAAAATAAAAGATTAAGTCATAGCCATATTAATACATATTAATATTATAACTAGTGACAACAATGCATCAAAATCTGTCCACATTTATGAACAAAAAATAAAATGGTATGGCTTCAAGTGTAAATCAACTAACAATTCCAAGAATGTTTCAGGTCTCCCCTTCATTAGCTAACAAACAGAACGAGAGAGCGGTCTCAGTTGTGTGTGTTCTGTTCAATGTCTACTTGTTTTACCATTGAAGCTGTATCATCTCTTTTTTGTGACCTCTATATATAACTAATAGAAGTACTTGGAGATAGACTGTGAGGAGATATAATGAAGTTGAGCAAACAGAAAAGGAAAACAAGGTTTCCACAAAACACTTTTAGCCATGGAAAAATCAATAATAATAGTGCTGGGTCGGTCGGTCGATATCTCTCTCTCTCTCTCTCATACCCACACCCTCTTGCTTTCTCCTAAATCCTCTTCTCTTACACACTCTTACTCTTACTCATGCACTGTCTCTCTTCCTCTCTCACAGCCACTCTCTTCTTTGATAGCTTGTATTCCAATACTGACCATAATTTTGACGTGACATTAGATTAGAATCCATCATTACTTATGCTTATAACTTCCTTTCAATTCAAGCAACCAGACCTTGTTATCATCAAGATGTAGTGCTATATAAAAATGTGTATTACCATTATTATGAAGGCAGGATCACTCATTCACACTCACACACACCAGCTTATTATAGCTCTCTCTTATTCTCTCTCCATTAACTTTGACTAATAATATAACAATGCCAACACACCTTTCATATTTCCTGAATGTGACGAGTAATAAATACTGCAACTTTCAATCATGTTTTCATCTTACATCAATATTGAATCAACTAAACCATTAACTACATAACTTTTTCAAACTGAAAATAAAGACAAAACCTGAAAAATTATAATTTAGAAAATAAATACAAAACCCATAAAACAATTGTTTCCTTTGAGAAATCAATAAAAACCCTGACAAACCCACTGTATCGTATCACGCACACAGTTATCAGAAAAACCCACGATATGACGCCAAAAGTTACATCACAGTTCATCATTGAGTTTGCCATCTGTTATCGGTTCTTCATCTTCTTCTGTTTCATCTCCTCCTTCTGTAAAAGAAAATAACATATATTTTTTACATTACATTTACCTAAACGAAGTTGGACAATATTTTTATCACTATTTTTGTTTTTTAGATTTGCAGGCCGGATAAATCACATTGTTTGTTTTTGTGCAAAACCAAAAAAAACTTTCTAAAATTAGGAGTTGGGTCAAGAACAGACTGACCCAAGGATTCACACAAAAAGCTAGGACGGTAACCAAAACATTGAGGACGACTCCATACTTGGGACAACGTGATAGACAAACGACTCGTCAATAATATCATTATGGGAAAAAATCCTACAAAAAAACGGACCCAAACCAACAAAGAAAAACCGACTCAAGAATCGGAATAAAGTGAAGACCCCATACACAAAACTAACAACAAATTAATCATCTCATCAATAATGGAAATAACTAACCATCTCCCTCCCCCCCCCCCCAAAAAAAAAAAACGAAAACCAAAAAACCAAACAAACAAACAATAAAAAAAAAAACAAAAAAAAAAATCCCCCAGTATGACCCAGGACTCAAAAACTGAAGCGACAACATTAACCAGTAATGAGAAGCCAAGGAAATCCACGGAACATTGTTTGAGGACTTATGAGAAAGAAAAACTACAATAATAATATCTTGATAGTCAAGGAGAATATGATTTGTGACGTATAATGGATTTGTAATTGTTACACTTTGTACCAAATATGGGCTGGATGTAAGGACAAAGGTTTCAATAGTGGATGTGTAAGCATATGTTAGGCAGCCAACACAGGTATTCTCTCTCTCTCTCTCTCTCTCTCTCTCTCTCTCTCTGTCTGTCTGTCTCTCTCTCTCTCTCTCTCTCCGACATTTTCAGAATGAAAATCTTAATTTACAGCCTAATGTTAAGTTCCCTATTATTATATTAATATTACATATTCCTTACACCGAAAGGTACAAAAGGTAAATCGATCAAGAAAAAGAATATTACATATTACATTGGATATTTACATACATTACATTACATACAACCATGTTCAAGGGACGAGACAAACCACATTGAATACATGAAAGCTTTCTCCCCCAATTGAAATACTGATGGCACATGCACTACGGTGCACAGCCATTCATTCGCTCTTTGTCATTTCCTTATACTGATATGCACCTTTCGTTGTCAACGAGTTAGCATGATCATGAATAGATACCCCTCCCCCCCCCTCCCTCATTGGCTTTCCAATAAAATTGAGGAAGGTAGAGGCTAATAATAGGACATATTAAAAAAAAAGAAGATTATTTCCACCTATCAATGTGACGTCACTATTCAGGAAGTACCGATTTGGATGACATTTTACGGTCATTTGGATTGGTAACTTCCTATTTCACTAGCATTTCAACGCCTTATTTTCCAAAAATAGAATGCCTTCAGGTTTTTTCGATTGGAAGGATTTCCACTACTATTGCAATGGATTTCTGTCCAATTCACATTTTTGTTCATCTAGAATCAACAATAATAAATCAATGGCAATATTTGTTATTTCTATGACTATGATGACTTGTTTCCAGAAGCTAAGATCTACATCATCTGCAAAGGCTCAATTGCATTTTGGAAGGAAAGCGTTAATTTCGTACAATTTTCATTGCAACGTAAACAGAAACGTAATAACAATTAAGACAGTGGTTTTGTTAAAACATAAATATATAAATTGGGACTTTGAAATCAATATCATCATCTAAATCCATGAAATGAGAATTATGCAGACTGTACAGTGCAAACATGCATAGATAAACGAGGTACATTCATAGCTGACTGGCAACCAGTCCAAAACTAACAGAGTTACAAATTGCAATGAAAAACCTTAAAAAATATATTAAAAAAAAAATTCCATTTATTCATCCCAGTGGGAAATTTATCTTTAAGGTCTATTCCGAGGGTAGACCGGATCAATGTCTTGAGAAAAAATCCAGTGCTTCCACTGGGATTTGAACCCGCAACCTCACGCAACCATTTTTACGCAATACAAAATCGTTGTACAAGTGATATTCAGTTTATTGAATTCAATAAATGTGATTTTAATCAACCACCATACAAAAATAAAATGATGACAGGTTTGCGCTTTAACATTGCGTTGAACAGCTTTGTCCTGCATTGGACGAATACCAGCACATTTGGTGGGCATGTAGGATATCATGTGTATCCATGGAAAGGTCATTCATTCATAATGTCACTGGAATCAATCGTCTGTGGGACAAAGCTGAATACAACCAATGAGAGACGTTAATTTCAGAGGCATACAAACATGCTTGTAATTTGTAATGTAACCCTTATCAAACTAACAGCCATGTGGGCATATCAATCGTTTCTCGGATATGGAGAACCAGATTTGAGACTTAGATTTGGTTTGATCACAAGACAATAATATCATTACATAAACTCGTAAAAAATGATTGTAAAGTAGACACATGATAAAATTATGATAAATACAAAAAATGAAGAAAAAATAATAATTGGGAAAGTAATGCTGCGCCAAATAAAATAAAACTAAAACTCAAGACAGCAGTGAGTCAAATGTACAACTGACACTCGGCCATTGGTGGCTGATTGGCTCAAAGCCGACGACTACAGTACTTAATGTGGACAGCCCGATTCCACCGAAATCATTAAGGCGCATCATTTTTGACACACATATATACTCATAGTTGGATTCAAGGGGTAGAGAGAGAGTTTATCCCAAGTTCCTTTTATGCATCTACATGTATCATATTTGCACATGTATCATATTTGTACATGTATCATAATTTGCCCTCCTAGCAGTTGGCACTTAGTTACCATAATACATTTTTTTAAACCAAGTTGCGATGTCCCGAATACCAGGATTGCCCTGTACCATTAACACAGTCAGCTAGGTGATGGGGATTGGTGCAGGCACCGGTTGGATCCCCACTGTCCCCAACCATTCTCCTTGTCTTGTTTAGAATTCTATTGGCACTGCATTACATTCCTACCATTATTTTTTCACTTCACACAGCAGCCAATATATACAGTATATGTTTACATCTTGTCATACAGCCAAACATATATTATATGTTTACATCTCATTGTAGAGACAAACATATACATGTTTACATCTCATTGTAGAGACGAACATACATGTTTACATCTTGTCATACAGCCAAACATATATTATACGTTTACATCTCATTGTAGAGACAAACATATACATGTTTACATCTCATCGAACAGCCAAACATACAGACAAATGCATAATATTTTCCGATCTCATCTACACTTGGTGGCAAACCAAATGACATGGATGACCACTAGAAGACTAAGAACGAATACTGCAAGGCGATTGGATGACGCAAGAAAGCACGTCACGCCATATAATCCCATGACAAGGAAGTGATTGAGTGTACTGGGATTGTCCTTGAACTTGCTCCAATCCAGGCTGTCCTTCCCAGCCCCAAGCTGTTTCTTTAGGTCGTTGGCAAACTTGATTTCCTCCGTCTTAACCAGCCTGGATCTCGCTATAGGAGTAGGAGGAAGAGAAGGAGGATGAGGGAGAGGGAGAGAGAGAGAGAGAGAGAGAGAGAGAGAGAGAGAGAGAGAGAGAGAGAGAGAGAGAGAGAGAGA
>JARFNW010136736.1:0-10785 GCA_031763155.1 Dirona albolineata | reverse complement strand
GACTTTTTTAAGTCTTAAATCCCCATCCCCATTTTCAAGACTTTTTCCAGACTTTAAGACTTGCGTACGGACCCTGTTACAAATTATTGATAAACTCTTGAAAATGTGTCAAAAAAATGGCCCCTCACACTGAATGAAGTGAAATCAAACATGAAGATGGACTCAAATAGTGAGATAGAGCCATAGGTGGATAAGATGGTGACTTTCGACATGCTTATGACTGCGCTTAAGTGCTGGAATGAAAGTTTTCTGAAATATCAAGGAATTTACCTCCCCCTCGGTTGGCGTTGCCTCCCATCCCAGCTGGTCGGGGTGGGTATCCCCCGCCATTCCCTGGTCCCATGCTGTTGTTCATGCCACCTCGTTTGGGATAACTGTTAGCACCGCCAAACGAACTGGAACCGTATCCTGCAGCTTGGAAGCTGTCAGATCGATATCCGGGACTGGGTCCGTAGCTCTGGTAAGACCCACCTAATAATAGAGAAATAAAACCATACAAATTCTGTGAATTTTGATGAAGCTTCAAAAAAGGTTTCTTTACAAAACAGAAGATGGGGAAATCTTTCAAGACTACCAACTTTTCAATATACCTTGGATGCAGAAATTTTCCACAAAAGTGCTACGTGAAGTGCCTTCTAGTTGTTAAGTTTCAAAGTTATTTGTAGTTTTTGAGTAATTATCACACTGATATTTTACTCTACCAAGGAAGAGCAGAGCCACTGTCTAGATTGCAGTTACGATCAAAACTAAACGCGTTCTTTATAAATATAATCTTTTAAAAATAAACATTTAATGTACCTTTGTGGTGCATGTTCAGGAATCACAAAAATATTGAAATCGAAATTTTAAATTTAAAACCTCTAAGTACAGCATGGAATAGGAATACACTACCATACCAGCTTGAAGTAAGGTTCCTTCTTGCCACTCCAGCTTATTCACTTCACTATCATTCTTACAAGACAAAGAGATAATATAATAAGACCCCCCCCCCCCCCACCCCCCCTTTCCCAAGCCTACCTCCCCTGGCTCCCCTGCTATTGCTACTGTTGGTGGGATTGGGAGACCCTCTGGGCCCAAATCCATTCTGCATGGGGCTACCTCCATTACGGTTGTTCACACTGTTACTCGGCCCTGACCCGCTGCCTCTGGGACCCCTGTAGCCTCCTCTGTTTCCGCCTGGACCTCTGCCATAGTTTCCGTTGGGAAAGCCATTACTTCCTGTAAAAGGACACATCAAGGAATGCGGCATTAGGATAGGCATTTATTTTCAATAAAGACTACCTAAGAAAGAAGAAATAGTAGCCAAAAATGAAAATTTGACTACCTTCTTTATCACTGAGAAAGGAGAGAAATAGTGGGGCAATGTTTTACTTTTTTTTTTAATGGCTGAGTATATGTAAAAATTTTAATCTTACTTGTGCATTTTGCATGATTGATGCCCATTGATACTGCTATAATAACATTTTAAAAAAACTCTACATGTGTAAAAAAAAATCTTTAAACACTGAAAATCTGTGCTTTGGTCTTGTTTTTAAGAGAAGATTGCTGAGAAAATTTACATGTGATAAACGTGAGCATTTCCATGAGATTTTGATTTTAATCTCAAAATCCTGAAGAAAAAAAAAACAAACTTTAAAACAACTTTAAAACAATAAACCAGTCTAGACACTTCATAAAAGACCTGTAAAAACAGACCCTTTATGGGGAAAAAAAATCTTGTCATATAGATCATACAATATATCGTCAACAAGAGATTAAGGAAAAAGCCAAGGGAAATATTTTCAGATAAATAAATAGAAGATGCTTAAAATAAAAAATTGTTTCAATAGCGATACCCAGCGATGAAAAGTATTAAAGAAACATAAGAAAGAAAGCAAGAGGATCAATAATTTATATTTTAAAAAACTGACCTTGATAGCTAGACTGGAAATCCCCTCCACCAACAAAGTCCCCAGAGGGACCTCCAAATGTGTTGGCAAAGTCTGACTGGGTAGGAGGTACTTGTATATCAGGTGGCATATTGACTTGATGAGCCACTCCCTGAAAATATAGATCAAGATAAAAATGGGTTAACATTATAACAATAATACGAAACTATGTTATGTGCCAGTCCTTTTTGAGTCACATGTTAGGAATTCTGTATATGTTGAGTTTTGGTGTCTTGTAAAAGCTTATCTTTAAATTGCTTCACTTCAAACATTTTGAAGCCAGTGTAGTTTTGCGCTGCGACAGTAGATGCCAGCCCTCTCAACAGAGACGAAAAACGGTAAAAAACATGAGCAAATTTTATTCAATTTCAACAGCTGTTTAGTCACTCAATGCAGTTGCACACAACTATCATAAGCAAACAGAAGCATAAGATCATAATAATAGGATGCGATTGTGGCTCTGTCTTCTTCTAATTTTACTTTAGCCCTAAAAGAATAACTAGGATGTGCATTCTTAGAAATCGAAATAAAATGGCAGACATGTCTGTTACCCCATTGCCTGTAATGCTTTCTTGTTTGTTGGTCACTTGCATTGGATTTGCAGCGCTTGCTGCAAACTATTCATTTTGCGTCTAGGACGTTTTAAATATAAATGGGTTTAAAGGGGAAAAAAAAAACCCCAACACAAATACTGATGTTTATTGTCACAATTCAGATCCTGATGATAAAGCAAACAAAGTGTCAAAGTTTCAAGTTATCTATTATAGCCTATGATTTATAACTTTGTTGTGAAGCATGTCATTTTTCAATTTGTTATGAAATCAAGTGACAAACAGGTGAGATGCATTAAGGTAATTAGGGTAAAAAAAAAACTGGTGGCAATGTAGACAGGGATGTCAGTGAGATTTCAGGAAAAAAAAGTAGAAAAAAATTACTCTCGAATGAAAACTGACCGCGCTCAGACTTGGTTACAATGGTCATTATTTAAGTCTGGGGTCGGCGAATTCCCGGAAAAAATGACACCCTTATGTACTATGTAGTGAACATCTTTATGACAACAATGTGCTGTAGCAGTGTAAAATGGAACTCGAGAGTCGTGACTTCAGAGCAATGATTTACTATGATCACAAACGAGGCCTATCTGCAATGAAATGTGAAAAATCTTTTGAATGCTACTTTTGGGCCATCTGCTCCTTCAAAAACGAATTCAAATCTTCTACAGATGGACTGAAAGACGCCTACCGTAAGACCCATTCCTGTTATGGCCGGCCAAATTGTAACCAGGGCGTCTCAGCGCAAGTCGAGGAAAATAACCGATACCTATCAACAAATAGAAGATACGTTGGGCTCATCGGGACCAACGATTTATTCCTACTTTGAATGTTTTACAACTGAGAAAAGTTTGTGTGAGGTGAGTGTCACATATCTGACACAAGAACAAATGCAGGCGCGTATGTTTACTGCCAAAAACAAAGCCTCAATCAAAATGCTGGGTGGGAAAAGATGAGCCTCAACCTAAACAAGTGGGTTGCACAAGTGATCTGTTTTTTCACATTTGAATGGACATGTTGCAACCATTCCTTGATGAACAGAAATATGTTACTTCAGAAAGGTATGTAACAAGATGCATGAGGAATGGAGAAATGTGCACAAGCAAAGTACTGTGGCACCACAACAACCCATCAGCTCATACTGCTGCCCAAACAAAAACCTTACATGGCCAAGGACTACAAAATAACACTACCTCATTCCCTAGACGTCACTCTTTTCTATTTCCATTATACAAGTAAAGACTAAAAGGAGCCGTTTTGTCAATCCAAAACATGTAACCCAAACGCTCAGACCTTTGCAGTGGCACAATGGTTTCATGGATTGGTTTACGAGAATGGAATAGTACATGACATGTCAAAGAAATTATTTTGAGATGCTGCGAAAGTTTCAACTCTTGTACAACCATAAGTGGGTGAGTCCGCAAACTTAAATAGTGACCAATTGTAACTGTTGCGTCACATTATTTTTGAGTATTCGTATAAAGAAATGCATGTTATTTTATATATATATATTATGTATAACCTATATATAATGCAAACGGTGTGCCAAAAGCACCTTTTTTTGTTTGTAAGTCTCATTCTCAAGCAAAAATCGGGCTAAAAATAAAAACCCCAAATGTGATGAAATAGATTTTTTTTTCTTTCTGAAATTGATACAAACAACATGAAATGAAGACAATGGACTTGCATTAGCAAGATACCATTTTTTGCCATTTGGATACATTGTCGGCAAAGAGGTTATCAATTACAGAGGGTAGAATGCAATACCAAATAGACAACTTCAAGTCTGTCAGTTCTGATTTTTAGCGAGAAACAAAGTAAACGTATCGGATTCCAGTCCCTATCTATGTACTTCTGACTTTTAGTTACTTTCGCATTTTTTCAATGCCCGCCAAAAATCGAAAGTGCGGCGACGGCCAAAGAATTGACAAAAATCTGACATCCCTGTGTAAGGGTTAAATAACTACACATCTTTGAAAAAAATAATGTTCATGTTGAAACCCTAACTAGCTGATACCTGTGCAGCATACATAGACTGGAATACTGGTGCATTTGCATTCATTGGAGATTTCTTTTCCTGAGGCTCAACCACACTTTGCTCCTGGAGAGGAGAAAGACAAAAGATGACCATGAAATGTGTGCCATACCTTTCTTTTAACATCACTTGGTAAATTTCTGAAGCATGAGCTTAAATACTTTGTTTAAAAAAGACACGGAGAATACTGAATAAAGACAAAAATTAGCCCTACATAACGCATTCGATAAAATTACCGCGCCGGGCATGTGAAAGGGTCTAAATATTTGTAATGTACCAATGGCACCACTCGTGATCCTGAACCTTAAAAGTATGCATCATGTGATCGGATGTCTATCTTTGTTTTTCGCGTGGTGAGTTTTATTATAGAAGATTTAACAATTAGAACTAGTGCGTGTGTGTAAAGTAATCAAGTTACATTAACAATGACAAACACCCCCCCCCCCCCCCTTCCAAAAAAACCCCCAAACCCTCGAATAGAAGTAATGCCTGAAAACTCTTCCAACTCTTGTCCAAATGTCAGGAATTTCACTTAGTGAGAAGCTGTCCTCACCTGGCTGACCTGAACCTGTGCTTGTTGAGAAGGAGGCATAGGAATGGATGGAGGGATCTCGTAGTTCAGGGATGATATGGCATCCTCCCGAAGTGATGGGGCCCTTGAGTCTGAGTGGCCCGGTAATGACGAGCTGGTTCTATCATCGTGACCCACCGATTGGTTGGGGAACAAACTTTCAGGCTATGGAGATTTTCAAAAAGGAAAGAAAAATATATATGATAGGTATATAGAACAAAACTGGCAGCCCCAATACAAAACAAGAGTTTATCCTCTCAGCCTAATCGTTTACAGCCCACTCAGCAACTCATCAGGAATCAAGAAATTGATGTGGTTATTGGAAGTTACAATAATAATTATAATAATACTGAATATTTCTATGGCGCACAAAACTCCATGCTTATAAGGCCCTATGCACTTTACATTGTAACATTCTTAAAGACCATAAAAAATAGAATATAAAATAAAATATACAAAACTCAAAAATATTATCTACATGCGATAAACTACCATAAAAACCTCCATATTCTCATACTGACCACAATGAATCTGAAAGACGTGTAAGAACAGATTAAGGGGATGTTTAAAAGGTGGCAAAGATTTCTCTTCCCGAATCTTTGAGGCATGGTGTTCCAAACGGATGGCACAACGTGAGAAAAGGATCTAATTCCCGCGTTTGTGCAAACACGTGGGACAAACAGTTTTGTTGAATCATTGGCTGGAGTTGCTTTATTTTCCAAAATGTTAGCAGATACTGCCAGTTTTGTTAATTTGTGAACTTGAAGTGGTGTCGTGTCACCTTATGTGTGTCAATTCACACTTTGTTTTGCTAATAAGTATAACTCATACACTTGCATTGCAGTTTCAGTAAGCAATATCTACACAAAATTATTTAGACATTTGTTACTTGTATTCATTTCAAAACTATACTATATATTCAACAATGAAAGAAACCAACAAGCCTTCTAACGTATTGACTTACTTGTGGGAAGCTGGATTGCGCATTGTACTCCTGTGCTTGTGCTGCCGTCTGTTGCTGTTTGACTCCTGACTGTGACAGGTCAACTGGGGCCTGGGACAAATCCACTGGCATGCCAAGGGCATTCACTGCAGATGGAGCTGCTTGGGATTGTTGAGAAGAGGATAATAAACTGTTATTGGCTGGTGTTTGATGAGAAGGGTGCTGTTGAGGCGGCTGTGGCTGCTGCTGCGACTGTTGCACCACCATTGATGAGGAGGTAACAACACCGGTGTCATAGATGGGTGACATGAACTGGAGTCCGTGGGCGCCTGCGGGTTGGGCTGCAATCACAGCTGGGTCCACAGCTGAAGGGGCTTTAAATAAGAAGGCATAGAAAAAACAATAGAATAGAATAAAGAATTCAAAATCAAAGGATAAAATAAAAGCAAAGCATCATGAGTAAAGTAACCAATCATTCAATATTCAACTCAAAGATATATAGTCAGACTTAACATTGCACTTCCTCCTACACTCGTGTATGATTATTATAAAGTGGGCATTTACTATTGGCATATGGCATCTAACTCCAGTCTAACCCTCTTACTCGAAAGGCAAAAAAATCAATAGGGCTGAAATTGGACCACAACAGAAACATCAGGGATATAATGTAAGTGATACACCTGCGCAGTAAAAACATGTTTGGGATAAAATAATATTCCAATATGATAAGATATGGACAAGCTTTACCAATGAATTGTCACATACAACCGAATGAATCTGTCAAAAGTAATATTCATGCATCTATTCCATTCAATTAATATTGGACATAAGAAACGAGAAGCGTATCACATAAAAAAAATAAAAATAGCGCAAAGGAGCTTAGAAAGAAAAAAAGAAGTAATATCCACGCAAAGTTGATTCAAAAACACTCACAGTTGTCGTCTGGCATCACATACGATGTCTGGATGAATTGAAATGGCCTGTTGTGTGTGAAAGACTGAATGTCTGGTAGGGGTGATTTGGAGGTGATGTCGTCGGAACTGGTGACTGACTGGGACGAAAATGGTGTTGTGTCCGATACCCCTGATGGCTGGTATGGGCTGCTGCTTGGGGCAAAGAAGGCATCCTGCTCCAATGTGTTCAAAGGCTGTTGGAATCAGAGGTCACAAGTATTACAAAATATGTCTCCTTTGGTTTCACAAGTTATAATCCACTTTTTCACATTTGCGAAAGAGTGGTGCAAAAGAAAACAAATTAATCAAATTACATTTTTTTAAATTGTCTTCAATTCTTCACAGAATTCACTGTTACTGTTAACACATTGTCATAATTAGTCTCAATTCAAATTATGAGAACCATTGAATTTTTGCGGCCAGGCAATTTTGAAGAGGCAAAGCCTCTATCACAGAGGATTTGACTAGACCAAACTGAAGATGTGGCCACATCAGTCTTAACTTTTTATACTTCCCTCCTTGCAAGAAATACTGCAACAAAAATGTTTTTTGGCCAACAAAACTTCACAAGATACAATTTGATATCTGCAACTGCAGTTTCTCAACAATGCACATCAATACTAATGTTTCCTTAAGGGCGCACTTTACTTTTCCCCTTTTTGTACATCAAAATAATTTTTTTTAAACAAAACAAGACAAAAAAGACCTGTCGGTAATCCCACTTGCTTACCTATTTATTGCTTGACAATGAGAGAAGAATTATAAACCCTGTATATCCCAGTCAATTTCCATTTCCCTAGTGTCAAAACCATTGGACGTGAAGCAAAATAAGTGTATCCACAATTCAGTCAGGGTTATAAATAAAATACTGGGAAATATTAAGAAACTATAATCCAAGTGCTAAAACAGAACTATTCTTGTCCTCAGGACCCCTTGCGTTAAATTCAATGGTGGGCAGATTGTGGGGGAAGTCCACAAAATTCTGTATATCCACGAAAAATTTAGAGAACTGTGTAGTTCTGAAAAATAGCAAAACAATTGTTTGACCCAATAGACATGAATGGGAAAGAATAGTGGACCCCCTCCCATCAATGCCTTCCTCCTGGCAGCATCATCTTAATACCTGTGACTGGGTTTCTTCCAGTGATTGAGCAATATCATCTGCTGGTTCCTCATGGGCTTCAGGAGTTTGTTCCATTTCAGGTTCAGGTTCGTCTGTTGAAAGCTCCACCTCGGTAACAGCTTCTTGTGTCTCTTCGCTAACAATTTTGTCTTGGTCCCTTGATTTTTCTGGAGAGACAATGGGGCCCAACAGCAATTGATACCGAGTGCCTTATAAAGCAAAATAAAAGTTTAGACTTGTCTTTTAGAATTTACAATTTAGAGAAAATGCTTAAAATAAAATTATAAACACTGCCTTCATGGCAGCAATGATGCAACCGCTCAATTAAATAAACTGATATTACTACATACTTCATCTCACTGACAATGGAGCGGGAACAGTGTCCAGGAAGAACTGTACATAGAACTTGTGAGGAATAGATTTAAAACTTCACTACCCAAGCAGCAAAAAGGGAATTTCTTGATCATTTCATTCTGTCCCCAAGTCGCAAAATCATGCATTTATTCAATGATACTATGACGTGAGGAGGGTGTATAATCCTTCACGCACATGCACAAGTAACCTTTCTTAATTGTCTCCGAATTCGAATGAAGTGAAAGATAGCGTTTTGTTCATTTTTTTCACAAGTGTTTTGAGTGCATTTAAACAATGACTTCTGGAGATGCGAGGCCGCACCATTTCAAAACGACTTTGTTTGGAAGCAGTTCAAATGATTGAGGACAACGACATAGATTATAGAATTTCAGATAGCGATGTGAACGTTAGTTCAAACAATGAGGAACCTTCAGAAAGTGAAGCATTAGAAGTCTAAAATATTAATAGTGGAGGCCACAAAGAAAAGGAGCTTTGCCCAGTGTACACAGATCTAGTCATGATTTTGATTGTCGTTAAGAATGCAAATAGAGATACCTCTAAAAGTTATAAAAATTATAACGAAATGTACCGCAAGCATGACAACTTCATGTACCCTAGGCTAGGCTTTTCAAGTGTCAAGGCTTAATTCTGCAATAATAATAATAAAACAATAAGGAATGTCTTATATCACTATTAACTACTGTACTGTATAGTATCATTTTGCAAATTGCTATCAGACTAATGTGACATAAGTTGAGATGGAAACATAATAATGTCCTAACTCTTGCTGACCATAGTCACATAACAGATTTATCATACAACCTACCTTCCACTATCTGTACACGTTCAAAATATCCGCATCCGTTGATGAGTGTGACCAGTTCTCTGAGTTCCTTGTACGTGGTGCCGACAACCTTGCTTTCCTCTCCATCTAAATAGTTGACTAGGTGGTCTGCCGCCGTGTACAACTTTTTGGAATACAATTCATCCTTCTCTTGGCTTTCTCGAGATGGGGAAATGACTTGGTACAGCGCATCAAGTTGGTCTAAGTTGTCTTGAGTTAAAACCTAATTGATATTTCAAGTTATAGATTGTCAATGTTATCAGACTCATCAACGTAATAAGAATAAAACGAAGGGAGGTATCACAAAACAACAGAAAGATTCAATAGAACAGGTGACCCCACTGAAAGCATCTGCACCGAAATAGTGAATGTTAATCAGTAATTATCATGACATGTCAAAAGGGAGCAAGTTTTAGTGTCAAATACTCACGACTTGACAAAACCATATTTTTATTTTATTGGAAGTCATAAAACATTTTGGTCCAACAAGAGAAATCTTCTGCTGAAACAGTTTATGGAGCATAACTTTTAAATTGTCTACATACCTTTAATCACTAGGCAACATGAGAACATATTGAATGCAAATGGTTCCATCATGCTGGATCCAAGATCCAATGACAAAAAGTATAAAAATGGTGATGTTACAATACTTAAGCAGATTTCATATATTCCTAAAATGACTAACTGGTGACATTTTTCAGAAATAGAGATTGCAATGTACTCCTATGCATGACTACTTACTGGGGAAGACGGTAAGAGAGAGGGAGAAAAAAGATATGACTACAACTCTGTCTCAGCATTGAAAATACAAAAAGTAAGAGATTAAATCCAATTTGGAATTTGGCAGAATGAAATTTCAAGTTCTACTCTTGTTAAAAGAAAAGAAGACCCCACTCCCAAGAAAACAGATAACTCACCACAGCTCCATGTTTCCCAGTCATAAAATCTTGCCTCACATTATCTCCTCCTAGCTGATCCAGAGTAAACTGTAATTTCAAGACTTCCTCAATTCTTTTGATTTCTTTCTTGGCCATCTTTTTCACTGACTCTTCGTGCTGTAGAATGTGAATTGTATAAAAAGGCAAACTGAGAGGTGAAACAAAACAATGTTTCAGGTATGGGTGATAAAGGATCAAATATTGATAAGGTAAACTAAGAGTGGTTTGTTTTTTTTCATTATTGACAAATGAATAGGTGATATTTAATCTTGCATTTTTGATTGGCCCAAAACTGAGTAACACAAAATTATATATTAGGAATTAAGGCTAAGAGTAAACATGATGATATATTCAATGCCTATATACCATTCCCTTGCGTTGGGCCCTCCAGTTATAATGAAATTTAAAATATATGTATCAGCAATATTGAAAGTATACACAAAGACGATTTGTATTGCGCAGAAACAAAATTTTCTGAACATTTCTTTTTTCATTGTCCCTCCATTAAAGTGATTTGGTGTGAGGTAGAGAATCTAATTGCTGCC
>JARFNW010136725.1:0-10787 GCA_031763155.1 Dirona albolineata | reverse complement strand
AGGGGAGAAGAGTGTATCTAGGCTCTCCCCTCAGAAAAAAAATGAAAATAAAATGATGACGTGCCATATAATAAGGGCCACACTCACTGTATTGATATAGAGGTAGTCTTACCACCTCTATCCCGCCACCCCATGATAATAACGTGAGTCATCTCACGTCGTGTTTGGAACACCCTATCACTCGGACGTATCAGTATCAGAGGACACTTTTGACAATCCCCATTTTTGGTGCTCAGTACATTTAATCATTATAACAATGATTATAATATTTATACAGCGCACAATCTCCCAAAGGAATGAGCTACAGACGCTTTACAAATAAGTTGTTCACACAATTATAACATTACTAAAATTACATGGACAGCTAATTTAAAAAGATATTATGTTTAAGATGACGTTTTTTAGTTAGACAATTAATCCACTTCTCGTAGGGATGCGTGAGGGAGTGAATTCCACATTTGTTGTTGAATTCTTTCACACATCTTTTGACATAATTATAATATATATCTACGTACCGTGCCCAATTAATTGTTAATTTTTTAATTGCTTGATTATAGAGTCTCATCAATTCCGTGAGTTGATCGAGAATCTAAGCGAAGCTATGTTGTCAGGAGTATTATAAAAACGAGGAACTCTATAATGTGTAATATTATTATTTTGAGGAGTAATAGTAATAGTAATAGAGAATGTTGTACAAAGGGTAAAAGAGATACGAAACGAAATAAATGAATGAAGAGCGGCCACTGATAGTAAGTAGAATAATAGTATGAAAATGTTACTAATGTTAGTGTCAACGAGAGACATAAAACAAGAAAGAAATCGAAAAAGGGAATCAAACCCATGCCAGCCACGACAACACCGCCTTGTCATTGTCAACAAAAGTAGGCCGACTCGCTACACCACTGAGCTATGCCGCCACCAAGGGGGTAGGTGGTAAATAAAACAAGGGACCCATAAAACAAAACCCCGACCATTGAGTCATCATGCCCTCGTGGTGGTCTGCCTCTTGCTAATTGCTGTTCCCCATACATAAAAAAACCGAATTCACCATTTTACATAATCTAATACTAATATGTATTTGTAACAAATATAAAAAACTTCATTGAATAAGAATGTCGTAAATTTTTGAGTAATTGAGCATTTTCGTTTGCTGATAATATAATAATAATATCTAGGTTCATATTCCTATATTAGTGTTAATGAAAGTGTTCCCAAACACCGAAAACTCATCAGGCCAGGAATAGGAACGTAACCTGGAAATAATCCAAATAAGAGTTAATCTAATTACGTATGCAAAAACGGAATTCCCCAGCCCTCAAAGCTTTCACTGACAAGGTAAACATCAAACCAGGTGTGCGCCTGAAAAAAATGACACCCATGGAAAATATAAAGATTGAATGTGCACAGTAAAGATGGGTAGATAATAAAATGAAAGAAATAAAAAAACAACACAAAACAAAAAAAACTAATTAAAAAAAAAATAGCTCTTGAAAGTGATAGACCTCTTTATACTTCTTGACTTACGTTTCGGTTAGTATTTCTGCATCTTTGATTACTTTCGCTTTGACTTTGACCCATGATAGTGCCCCCCCCCCCCACCCCCCTTTTGACGGTCTGATTTCACAATCCAATTAGTGAGCTAGATAGCGGACTTTGCCTCAGATTAAAGTTTTTCGTATGTTGATATTATGCTCAATGTGTCATTCAGCTCATTAGTAGGTATAATAATGTGTAGCGAGAGAGAAGTTGGCGACACACAATGACTGTTTCTGGCTTTGTATACGTCACTGACTGTCGTTAGTGTCCTCAAAAGTACAGTACGCATGGCGACGTCGTAATAAACATGTAAAGAAAGTCCAGACCTCATCAATATTATATCACAGTGATCAGCCAGTCGCATCAATCTAGCTAACATTTACACACATCACTGGTTGCATCTTCACTGACGACAATCACAAAGGCACAACCCGTCGATTGTCTCTTGTGAACAACCTCCCCTGACCACTGGATAATATGTAGATCCTAGCAACTTGCCATTCCCCCCCCCCCCCCCCCCCCCAAATAGAGCAGGCATCAAATTGTGACATAATATACCCATTCCCGGCAATTTGCAGTCGAGAAATTAGCATAGGTACATGATGTAGTCAGGGATGGACCTCTGGGAATGACTGGACTGATGCGTAACAGTAAGAAGGCGTATTTGCAATGCGACTGATTAGCAACCTGGTCGGCGCCAATTCACTGATTCAAATAAGAAGAAAAAGGCAATATCCCTCTACTACTTGTCCACCCACGATTCCTTACAAGTGTAAACTTTGATTCACAATTTGTCCCTCAGCAGGCCATATTTGAAACATCACACGGAGTAGCCTACTCTATTAATTCTCATTGGAGCATACATCAGAGCAGCATGTGTACCGCATCATACTAACACTTGTTTGTATCCGTGCACCACTTGTTCACGCCAGAGGAACACAAGTGTAATCTTTCAAAGGCAGACCTTAGCACTGCCAGGATTTGAACCCACGATCTTGAGAACGGCAACATCACAGCTACACAAACCCACAATGGACTACCACTACCACTACACTCAGCATCAGTGGTCCCAACACAACTGAATTAAAAGCTGCTAACAAAACAAGTCCTTTCATCCAGGTTGTTGCCAGTGTAGTGTTTAAAACGACTACAGTAACACAGTAGATCAACCCATTGCCCATATTTTGTGTTGAGAAGACATTTAAGTGTCAACACCCCCATCCGTGAGAGTGTGTTATTTAGATGTAGTGTGATGTATTTCTGACTTCCACGTGGTAAAACATCCTGGTTCCTCCTGTGCTGTGCGGGCACAATTGAAGCAATGCAGCTGCACACATACCCACAATAACAAATGCTCTAACAGTTGGGGCAACCATATGCATACTTGAGGTAAGTAAAACTTACTTTACTCAGTCCATCCTAAGCCTTGGGTTCAATCCAAAACAAGACTCTCTCAATCTCAAACAAAAAGGGAAGCACATTTCACAAAAGACAATGATGAGTCAGTGCTCCGAGACGACATTCCATAAATTTGAGTCTATATGCTATTGCTATGACTGTCCATCATCAAAAAAATCTTGTGCGACTCTAGTCCTAATAAGAAAGTGCATTTTTAAAACGTAAGGAAGAGGCCATCTCACAGAAATTTAACTGTGGAACAACACCCCAGACACAAACAAAAACACTAATATTCATATTAAAAACTTGACAAACAACATACTTGGGTCAACTTTATTTATTTTAGATACAACACAATTATTAACACCAAAATCTCAAACACAAAATTCAGATACAGAAACAATACGACTTGAACACAATAAAAATTTAAAGGGGTCACATTAACAATTTGTTCTGAAAAAAGTATCTACAAAGACCATAAGGATTCATACATCTAAACTCTTTGGAAGAGCATGGTGGACCAACTAAGAACTAGTAGGAAGAAACACTGACTTAACAGTAGACCATACCAGTACCAACCATCATTTGCTTGTAACATGTGCAATGACGTCTAAATAATGTCTGAACTAAAGACTCTCACAGACTCGTTAAAAAAATAATAATTCAGACAAAGACGACGCCCATGCACACACACATGCCCAACCCCCTTTGTAATGGACAACTTATGATAATACAATTTTCTTTTATAAAACAAATACATCAATGATAACTAAACGTCTACAAGAAATAAAGTGGATATTACAACCATAAAAATCTAAACAAGGGACCAGTGAATGTTTTTGGGCAATAAATGCAATTTAACTCGTCTTAAAGTTTTTAGACCCCTCACAATACATGTAATGTCAACTAAAAGGCAAAAATATTGATCATTAAACACGTCTCAATGACTCCACATGAAACTCGAACACAAAGTGATTCCAATAATACAAATTTGAAGAAAATTTTTGCGACAGCTATATAATTTGGTCAGGTAAAATAATTTTTTTGTGTATAAAAAACACATGAAAAAAGGGGGGAGGAGGTTTTTGAGATAAATGCTAGACAACTATGATGAGAATTTATTGAACCAAATAACATAAAAGACCCCAGTTCTTTCATAAACAATTAAAAAATTACATTTCCCTGAGCAGAATCACACCACATGAAAAGTGCATTTTTACAAAAAAAAGAAGAGCATGCCTGAAGTACCTGCCACATGGACTTGAATCAAAGGGGAAAACGTCTAACCAACTAATGAAAATAATGCATGCTGGTGAAACTGTCTCTGCTCCAATAAATAAATAATAAAATAGCCCTCAAGTCACAACAACAAATATATTACAAAATATGATAATGCCAGGAGAGCACCTCTTATAGAATCAGATCTCATTTTACATGCCCCCTTCCCACCCTAAAATAAGAATCTTGTGCTAAAATCAACTATCCCCCTCTCATCTAATGATTATGAATGGTAAATTTGTGATTGTAAAATGTGACGAATAAGAAAAAGATGTATACATTCATTTTTGATTGCATTAATCTTGTCTGAACCATTAACATTTGATGCTAAATGAGTATGTACAAAGAGATGGGATAAAATCATTCTGCTTATTCATCATCATCCTCATCATCATCATCTTCCTCGTCATCGTCCTCTTCATCATCGTCATCCTCAATGGTTGGTGGTGGTGGCTTGGGGGCTACTACTGGACGAGCTGGCGGTGCTCCTCCTCCAGTCTGAAATGCAGAAAAAATTGATGTGAGAAAATGCAGAAAAATTTGCAAGCAGAGTCATGCTAGATGTGTTATATAACATAAAACTTGGGCCTTCGATCAGTGACACACCACACAGGTAACATTGGA
Source organism: Dirona albolineata (assembly GCA_031763155.1). Lineage (NCBI taxonomy): Eukaryota > Metazoa > Mollusca > Gastropoda > Nudibranchia > Dironidae > Dirona > Dirona albolineata. Next base: position 5,951 of record JARFNW010136725.1, on the reverse strand, counting down.
AATTGCTTATCCTTTACAATAAAAACGAGGGCTTTCACAACCAACATCAAAATCCATAGCCGTATAAATAATGCATTACTCTGATTTTAATAAGCAGAGCAAGATGCAATCACAATGGAAGAAAAACCAATAGTATAGCTTCAAGCCTTGAATTTTTAATATCAGAGAATACAGTAAAACAAAGTTTCAACATGACAAAAAGGGAAATTAAAAATATGTATATAAAAAGGTATTGCTCTAAATATAAAACAACCAACAATAACAAGAAAATAAGTAACGCAACCCCTTATTAATATTTAATGTAAAATTGGATGTATGCTAGTCTAGCTGTCATGAGTTAGGGTCAACTCGGAAAGGCCCTATCTGAGCCATGTAGTAAAAACACAGTACACAATGTGATATAAATCTGCCAAAGTGACAAAACATCCATCAGCAATTGGGAAAAAAAAAATATTTTAAAAATTTCATTTTATCACTGGGGTGGTTGGCAATGTATTTGAAGTGGGATTCGGTTACATATTAAAACACACAACCAACCTCAATGAAACAAAGACTTAAAATAAAGATTTCTTACCTTCCTGTACTCGGTCATTGCTTCCTCGTACTTCTTGGATTCTTCAAGAGCTTTCTTCTCATACGGTTTCTTCATTTCTGGACTCATGTTCCTCCAGTCCTCACCGGCTGAGAATACATTAAAGAAACAGGATTTGTTATAAATAATAGCAACAATATGTATGATTGCATCCATTAAAACATAATATATAACACTTATTCACAACCATCACAGACCTGGCAACCACTGGAGCTAAGTTTTTAAATTAAAAATACCGGACTAAGTCCAGAAAAGAATTCTGTATTCTAGACAAAAATCTGTGACACCACAATTTAGACAATATTGAGCACCCTGTTCAGCATGCATTTTTTCATTAGTCCGTCCCCCCTCCCCTCAAACATAAATGATTAGAGAAACAGGATTTGTTATAAACAATAAGTGTCCACTAAAACTGACAAGAACTCCCCATCAAACATCTTATTCACAATCATCACCCAGACCCGCCAACCAGTGGAGCTAAATTTTTATTTATTTATTCCTGACCAGAAAAGAATTCCGTATCTTTTTATATAATAATAAAATTGCTGCTCAGCATTATTTTAAAAATTTTAAATTAGACCCCCACCCCAAAAGATTATAAGTATCACAAGAACTAAAAGTACCTTTTTTGAGAAGGTCTTTACCTTTTTTGAGAAGTTCTTTGTGCTCAATTCCAGAGTTGGCCATCTTGATGCGGAAATCAGCAAGGAAGATGAAGTAGGCAGTTGGAGGCCTCTTGGGTTTGTTAGGGTCTACGACCTTGCCTCTGTATACGGCCATCTAAAGTATGAAGAACAAAAAATAAAAATAAGTTTAATTGTTAACCACAGTTAAAGTATTATGCTGATTGAATTTCCTAGTGACAATTATTGAAAATACTAACTTCTGCTATGATAACTATACCTACATAGGACGTGAATAAAAAAATAAGACATTTGGACATACACCACTACTGTAGTCATACTAAGGCAAGGTAATGTAACACTTAAATCATTAACAAAGTTATCACATATGAACACAATGTATAAAGAAAAGAATATTAGAGCAAGAAAGTTACTAAGTTACACACCTCGGCGTCATATCTCTTTTTGTCCTCTGCCGCAGCATCATCAAATGGCTTTTTGGTGTCCTTTGTTAGATTCCTCCACTTTTCTGAGCACTCCTTGGTGAACTCAGCGATCTATACAAATACATGAGATTAAAAAACCAAAACATTGAGACTAGAAAAACAAAAACTAGCTAACTTGATAAATATAAAAAACAAAACAAACAACTCATTCTTTCAAAATGAGAGTGAAAACAAACCCAATCACAAAACATCACCCCCCCCCCCCCCCCCAACTATTTTCAGTCATGTACGCATTAATTTTGTGACACTGAGATAGATTGGCTACAAATATTATGATGTATTCAGCTAGAACTTGAAAAAGTATATTAAACCACTTACTAATAATTTTAAAATCACCAAATGGAAAAGCCTGTTTCAGATGGATCCTATGACTATTAAATCTGTATTTTTTTTAGATTAAGATACAGAAATTGTTGAATAGCAACGCAACCATTTTAAAGACAAAGATAACTTGTAATTTTAACCATAACCCCACCAACAGATCGTAATTTTTCCAAACATACCTTGGAGGGATAGTTTCCAGCCTTGGCTGCCTCCTGGCGACAGTGAGCCAAGAAGAAGAAATATGCCGAAGTTGACCTCTTTGGCTTGTTAACATCTTTGGCCTTCTTGCCTTTAGCGTTCTTACCCAGAGCACCTTTGGGACGACCTAAATCAAACAAAAGACAAATTTAATAAAATAGAGAGCTCTCTCAATACCTCCACTATCATGCTATTCTGAAAAAATAATATTATTAATATCATATAAAATTGACCAACGAAACTCCCTTCTCTTACTCGTAACTCTGTGAAAATCGACAGAAAATTTCCAAGTGAGCTATTCATCTACCCAACGTAATAAGCAATACCGGTCATTGTCATTACCAATTGTTCATCACAATCAGTAAAGATGATACCCTCAATCAAGCAGTGAGTAGTGATACAAAATTATCCCACACACGTCTCCTTTCTTGACTTCCAATTTAAATAATTCTGTTCGCAACGAGTTGTAATTGATCAAAGTCAAAGTGGACTTTTGGTTCCGACCTACAAAGCATAAAAATTTGCTCTATGTAGCAGCTTCTGCTGAGAGCTGGAGATATAATGCCAGGACTCTTTTGGTTGTGCACCGCAAGACGTAACTTATATCCTGGAATTAGTCAATCCTTCTTGTGACTTACGAAATAAACACCCCCCCCCCCCCCCGGTCTTGTCTTTCTTGCCTATGTCTATGTCCTATTCCCATCAGCATTAGCCAGCCCAAAAAATGTGTCCGCAAGATTAAAAAATTTAATGAAAAGATCTTGGGTTGGTTGCATTGTACTTGTACTGTGTATAGATCTAGAAACCAGACATTCTATTTTACTTTTTGAACATGGAAAGGTATCCTTAATCATAATTACGATACCAGGATCTTCAAAGTTCCAGCCGATAATATTAATGAATTTACTGACTCAAACTCAAAGCATCTTTCATAAGTATAAAAAAAGCCTTGGTGGTCTCCTCTGCTGACTGCTGTGGACCGCCCATGCCTGCGTTGTAAAATTGAAAGTAAGGCTTCTTTGTAACTCATGTCCTGGCATTTGTGATCCTTCAAATATGTCTCACTAAAGAGTTTGTTGTATATATAAACAAAAAATCTACTCCCATCATAGCTAGTTGATAGGGGACCACACACACACAATAAAATCAAATGAAAGATATGTCCGCAGAAAGACAGACAGAGGGTGGCTGGCTATCTTCTAAATATTCAAGAAAACACAAATTAATCCAAGCTGCAAAACATTAATAAATATCCACCTCTTTGCTTTGCAAACTTGAGATTGATCAAATTAACAACTTTGCTGTGTTCATGCTAAAATCTATACGTCAGGGTCGACAAGCCTCTCATTTATGTGTATCTAGTTAATCTAATTTGTCCTCTATGCTAGACCCATCCTATTCCTATATAAATTATAAAAGATTTAATTCATTGGCTTCCTTACATTATTACATAATACTATAACTTATAGAAATAGAAGAATAGACAAGACAAAGTCAAAGACCAGATATAATAATACTTCATGATTCATAGTATAGTATAGTGAATTATATAGTCTAGTAGAAAAAACTCCTTTATTTCTGCAGACTATGAATTTAGAAAAAATAAATCAATTGAAAATGCAAGCAAAACCCTAAAATTGATGTTTTTAAAAGAATCCCCATCTAAAACTGAGCAAAATGCATTTTTATTATTATTGAGATTCTACCTATTCACTTTCACTCTTGTCCCTGGACAATGAGCTTGGTTGAGGAAATAGGAACAAAAAGGAATGCAGCCCATGCGGGCGTTATGGCGATGTCCAGAACAAAGAAAAAGAATGGATTTGGGTCACAAACAACCTCCAATTTCATCCCATAATTTTTATTTATCAATAAAATATTTATTTTGCGCTTTTGCAAAAGAACAAAAAGAGCGCCACCTTTTTCAAACTCGCCGCGGCCTCCTGCAGCCCCATTGTAAAAGCAATGCTACAGAGTGAAAACGGCCTGCAGAATCTCGATTCCTTTTGCTGACCTTGGAACAAAGAAAACAATTTCCAAACCAGTTCCAACCACACCATTTTATCCCTATAATGTCGATCTTTCAACATAAAACACAACAAAATTGATCCTATAATATTTTTCCTACAATAATGTAACATCAAAATGTTAGGGTCTAAGAGCTCATACTATTAGTAACGAAACATAGGAAAAATATAAATCTCTATGTTTCCCTTGTAGTTGTAGACGAGCGCGCTTGGGCAGAATCAAGATGGCTAAAGAAGAAAGAAACCGGTGGTTAGCTTTCTTCGTCAGACTGGCTCAAACACGTAATTTCCCGGGTTCTGCAAATTCCTGAACATAAATTTATCAAACTACTATATATTCGTACAATATGATACATTAAAAACATTTTTTTCCATGTAAAAATTCAAGTTGAATTCACTTACCCATCGTTGTGGAGTATTCTGTATAGGAATATAGAGCTGAGTGAGGAAGAGAGCTTTAGCAGGGACGCTATGACGGCCAACCAACGAGAAGCCTTCAGCTCAGCCTATGAATAAACAGTTCACATAAACGCACAGTTAACAAAGAGACCCGTATGAGCGTTCCCGCCGATCAGTTTTATAATCGAAGGGGCGCAACCAAGTTAAAGATTACAAACTCCTCAATTCTATTTGTAGCCTCTCTTGGCATTGTCTCTGAGTTCTCATTGTTTCTTTTTTCTTCTTCAAAACTTAGTGGGAAACTGGACATAGGGCATAGACTAGCGTCACATCTGTATTGTGACTGAAACAACACAGCCGTGGTCATCATCTTCTGATTGTATCTTTTACTTTCTCTTTCGCCCTCATTTTAAATCAATATTATAAAATCTATTTGGTATTTTTTAACTGAACTGCTTATAAAATTATAGATCTCTATGATTTGATTTATAATAATATTATCATGTCATTGTAAAGCACCGTTGAGCATCGCCATTGTGGAAGTTGAACACTATAACAATTTACGATTTACTCTCATATAAAAACTAGTATCTATATCTACCCGTTTTTTTTCCGATCTGTGGCTCTAAAGATGGTGCATTTTCTGTTCTTTTTGTTTTTGTTTTTTTGTTTGTGTTTTTTTTTTTGGGGGGGGGGGGGGTTGTCTTTTTGGGGGGGTTTTGGCGATAAATTGACAAAACAATGAGAACGTAACGTAGAGTTGATTTAAAAAAATAGAGTTAAAGAATTAATTTTTAAGCGAATACCCGCAACGTGAATCTAACCTGTGCCCGGAACGGTCATAAAAGTAATTCTGACTCATATCTTGAACTTGTCAATCGGACAGAGAAGGGCAATGCAATGATGCTCGTTGCGGGCACGGGTTTGATCATCACTGTTGCCACTCTCTTTCCGATTCTTCTTATTTATTTTTGTGTGTTTTTTTGGCGCTGTGTATTGCTTTCCAACAAATGTCACCTGACTGACAGTTTCTGCCAAACATTAAATCTATGAGTATGAGTGCGAGCAGGTCATTCCCGTCGTCCGGCCGAATGGCGAGTTTACATGACATTGCACTATAATATATTATATATACATGCATTCACACACACACACACACACACACACACACACACACACACACACACACACACACACACACACACACACACAAGCAATACAAACACACGCTGACACACACACGCCACCCACACACACACACACACGCCACACACACACGCCA
>JARFNW010136714.1:0-10788 GCA_031763155.1 Dirona albolineata | reverse complement strand
AGAGAGAGAGAGAGAGAGAGAGAGAGAGAGAGAGAGAGAGAGAGAGAGAGAGAGAGAGAGAGAGAGAGAGAGACAAAAGGAAGTTTAAAAAAGGAGATAAGAATGACAGAAATGAGGGAAGGAAAAAAAAGGGAAAAAAGAGAGAAAGAAAGGTAAAGTAAGACAGAAAGAAGGAAATACATAAGCAAACAAACAAACAAACAAGCAAGCAAAAAATGACAGATAATGGTACATTATCAGAAAGTGTGTTTGTGAGGTAGTGGCCATTTTCTCGGTACGACGGCAACAAATATATAAAGTAAACTCATGTTGTCATCATGATAATTAATGATGGTAACGAGAAAGAAAGAGAAAAAATACCCAAAGGATATGAAATCATTTTTTTTTGCGAATTCCCTGCTGTCCCTTCTAGAGAGAAGTTAATATAAGATATTATATTATCAGGACATTTTTTCTCTTTTAAAATAGATATCACTCATCTGCTATGCTGTCCACAATCATCCCCTTGCTCTAAGCGCTTTACAGTAGCACATTCACCCCGGGTAAGCAACGGAACACTCATAAACAACAGTCATCTATTGTTATAATAGAGCATTAAAATTATCCAAATTCAAAAAATGAGTATTCAAATAGGACACCAAGTCGTTCAACGCCTTTTTGCTTTCCTCCAATTCAAGCCAGCCTCCTCCTGCGAACATGAAAAACCCGTGGAAGCCGTGCCAATAATGGCGGAACGCGACCTTGACCCCATTATCCTTTAATCTCTCCCCATACATGAGAGCTTCATCCCTGAGAACATCGTACTGGGCTGTCATGATGTACGCATGAGGAGCGTTCCGAACGTCCGACCTCAACATGGGGCTGAACCTTGAATCCAAAACCAGGCTCATTAATTGTTCCGGCACAACAGCTGGTTCAAAATCTGAATTGTGTTTTGTTCTTTTTTGCGTCACGTTGGCCAGGATAGACGGAATCCATTTTTGACTGTCTACGTGGTCAGATAACTTTTTGTAATGGTGGGGTGAAATGTGTGTGTTGTTTAATATGTATTTCTTAAATTGGCGGTCTATATTTCCGTATCTCATCCAGTTGCTGACTTCTTTAGTAGGGGACGTAATTCCAGGCATAAGGTGTTCAGAGTAATCCTGATAGGAGGGGGTGGCTAGATTTATCATCTGCAACGCTGGGCTGATCAGGATCTGCATCCGTACCTGTCCGGTCATTTCGTGAGCGACAGCTGCAGCAAGGTTGCCTCCAGCACCATCGCCTGCTACTATGATGGCGTCTTGTTGGACGTGGAGTTCCTTGGCGTGAAGCCAGACGTATTTAGTTACAGCCAGACAGTCAAGGAATGCAGCCGGAAATGGGTGTTCAGGAGCTTTCCGGTACCTGAAGATAAAGAAAGTAATATGAAGTGAATGGGTGTAAACACGGGGTAGAAGAAGCATGAGGAGGAGGAGGAGGAGGAGGAGGAAGAGGAGAAGGAGGAGGAGGAGGAGGAAGAGGAGGAGGAGGAGAGGGAGGAGGAGGAGAAGAAGAAGAAGAAGAAGAAGAAGAAGAAGAAGAAGAAGAATACCACCACCACTACCACCACAACTATCATCATCATCATGATCACCATCACCATCGTCATAATCGTCATCATCATCACCACCGCCATCATCATCATCATCATCATCATCATCATTATTATCACCACCACCATCAGCACCATCGTTATCATCACCATCACCATCGCCATCACATCCACCATCATCACCACCACCACCACCACCACAATCGTCTTCATCCATGTTCTACAGCAGTATAAATCTAATTCTAATTCACTAGCATTGGCGACTTCTACGCAACAAGTGAATTAAATTACATAAGCCAAAGATACTTACTCAACAGCAATGACCTTAAACTTCGTACTGTTGGCCAAGTTTTTGAGGGGGCCGTCGTACACACCTACGAAATGACAAGTAAAAACAGTTTTCATAGCGGCTATGCATTTTTCGAATGTTTTAAACCGATAAGAAACCCTACTTCGTATTTATCATTGCATTATTATTATAATCATCATAGATTACAAAATAAAATAAGCTTAATCAGTATGATAATATCATTGTAATCTCAGACAAAATATTTAACCTATGCAAAATTAATCCTGTCACAGATACCTTAAAGTACGAGGACTAATGGTAATTTTGTTTTAAACACTAATTATTTCAATGTTGTGTTATGTTGCTATATATTCTAGACGGACAAAAACAATCACACAGCAACTTATATAATCATCAACATCATCATCATTATCATCATTATCATCACCATCACCATCACCATCACCATCACCCTCACCATCACCATCACCACCGCCACCACCACCACCACCATCATCATTATCATCATCATCATCATCATCATCATCATCGTCATCATCATCAACATCATCATCATCATCATCATCATCATCATCATCATCATCATCATCATCATCATCATTTCCCTCTCTCCCTCCCTCCCTCCCTCCCTCTATCCTTACTCCTCACTAAACTCCTCACCTTTTCCTCCTCCAGATAGTGATTGTCAAATTCCAGGGAATAAAACTCGATGGGAAACGTGCACGGGTTGCGTACAATTATCTCCTGATCATCGCCAGGACTATGTGGTAGAATAGGTCCAAATTCAACCAGAGTTCTCTCAAACTCCAGCCTTGGCTCAAGACCGTGGCCATGACACAGTAACAAGATGCGCTGGCTGCTCTGGGCGATGCGGATTGGAATGCGATTCTCGTAGAATTTCTGTGGCGTGAAATGGATAAGACATTGCATTTTAGACCTTTTATTCAAGAGTCTGCATGTTTGGAATGTCATTCTCGTAGAATTTATTTAAGGTGAAATGGAGAGGACATTGGTATTTTAGATCTTCGATTCAAGTGTCTGCATGTTTGGAATGTGATTCTCAGAGAAATTCTGTGGCGTTAATGAGATAAAACTTTGCATTTTAGACCTTTAACTTCAATTCAAGTGTCTGCATGCTCTCTAATATTTCACTAATGGCAAAAAGACCACAAAAAAATGTCTGTATCATAAAATGAATTGAAAAACTACATTCTGCATCTGTATGATTGTCTTCCATTTTACGATTTAACATCTTATGTACTTGTATGTTCTCTGATAATTTACTGACGTCAACAGCAAAAACTAAATGTATTGAAAAACTAAATAGTCTTCCATTTTACTATTAAACGACATCTTACCTCTTCAGTTGGCATGAATTTGACCTGTACGTTGACCCTTTGACCTGGCATCAACACTCCCATTGGAGGAAGGATCTCAAAGATGCGTGGCTTTTTCTTGGCCTGGCGTATCTTACGTCTCAGGTGCATAGGAACATGTTTGTCAATCTGAAATTAATATTGAAGAGAACTGTAGCTAAAAAGTGTTCAAATAAAGACGGCTTTTCCTCCTGTCCGATAATTGTTCTAACATTTATCTTTTCATTGCTTGGGTTATTTTGCCTTTGTCTCTGAAATAAATTTTTCTCTTGTTAATATAAATTTTCGTTTTATTACAATAACTTTTCCTTTGGTTACAATAAATTTTCCTCTTGTTACAATAAATATTTCTCTTGATACAATATATTTTCCTCTTTATACAACAAATTTCCCTCTTGTTACAATAATTTTTTCTCTTGTTAAACTAAATTTTCCTCTTGTCACAACAAATTTTCCTCTTGTTACAATATATTTTCCTCCCTTTACCTGTTTTGTGTCATCGGGTGGAATGGAGTCCCATTCACATCTGACCTTCTGGTGGTTGTGGAGTTGGACTGTGATGACCTTGCACTCCCCACATTTGACCTCTCCAAACTCTAGGACGTCATCGGATACTTCCATGTCTGGCATCGTCACGTTGGCTCGGAGACGGAGCATCAACATGGGTCCGTTGATAATCTGACATGACATGGACGATTCAAAGATGCATGTGGGTGAGAGAAGAATAAAATGGTTTAACATTTTTTGGACTTTGCTTTATCATTCACGCAGTGAGCTCATCACCTGCTCGTCTTTCATTCCTGATGCAGAGTCGTTCTAGCCATTAATTAGGTGATGAGTGACGTAAGACATATGGCTGGCCCCTACACTGCTTTTTGCGGTTTATAAAGGGGACTCGATAAACAACAACAACTTTATCATTCTTCTTTTTTTCCTTTCTTGATTTCTTCTTTTCTCCTCTTGCTCCTCCTCATCCTCCTTTACTACTACTCCTCCCCCTTCTTATTACTCTTTGGATATTTTCCATCTTTGTCAATTCATCTCCTTCTTATTCTATTATTTGTTATTTTACAGCAATTCAAACCATAAAAGAGAAACAAAAACTTGAGACTACCAGTTAAACATAACTACTAAAATCAAAACTAATAATAAAACAATCAACAAACTCACGTTGACCGGGACCACAATTTCAATGGGTCCAAGGTGAAGGTTGGCTCCTCTTGGGTCAAAACTGACCACAAAGTCCATGGTCTCGTTGTCAGGGGCTCCGGGCAAATTTCTGACTCGGTCCAGTTCAATGTGAAATCCAGTGACGTGAATGTATTGTCGCTCAATCTTGAAAGATACGGGAAACCAACCTGTGTTGGTCGCACGTACGACGTGCGTTCGTACGGTGCCCAGGACAACGTAGCCAAAGTCTAGCATGTAGTCTGGAAGCATTGGCCTGGAGGGAATAGACAGGATCAAATATCAATCAGGGATTAAAATAGGAAATAATCAATCCAGAAATGTTGCCTGTTTTGGGTTTTTTTCTATTTCTTAGAAGACTCTTACACATTCCCTTCCTATCTAATCATTTCAGAAATGTTGCCTGTTTTGTTTGTTTTTCTGTTTCTCAGAAGCCTCTTAGACATTCCCTTCATATTTAATCATTTCAGGGCTGGAAGACAAACTGTCCAAAGACTAAACTTAACCCTCTAGTGCCCAGTGTGCCAAAGTTGTCACATCGTTTTTTCGTTCCTTAACTGCCCAATGTGCTAAATAAGACATGATTTTTTTATACAAAAAAAAGTTTTGACATTTAAAAAAGCTGGAACCATGTCATTCGGTCCATTTGTAGTGAGTCATGTTATATAACAATTAAATTATTCCACCTGGGGAAATCGACCATTCGGCACTAGAGGGTTAACTTCAGGTTAAAAAAATGGACCTAATCCTACCTCTTCAGCAAGTCCTTGCCAGAATCCCAGAGGTCTTTACCTCATACCCTTTGCCCTTTGCCCTTTGCCCTTTGCCCTATTGGTGGGCCTGTTATTATACTTGTTGCCGTTCTGCCTTCTCAAATTAATTTCAAAATAGGTCACACAAGTAGACGATTTAACCTACTTTGGCCTGCTGGCTCCGTACGTCTCAGCACTCAGCATGGTCAGGTTAGACGTAACCGCTTGAAGCAGGCTCTCTCCCCTGCCATCGACTGTGGCCTTGGTTGCGGAACGCTCTGTGTCATTCTGCATATCTAGGGCAAAGTTCCTGACCGCCAGTCTTTCAACTTCCATCTGAAGCTCTAACTCTGATGGCTGTCTTTCATGCTTGAAGGGAAAACAATACAGAGAGCAGAGTTGATACTTGTGAAAGTCAATGTGGATGATTCTATCTTAAAGATCAACTGACAAAAAGAAACCCCAAAACACCCAAAAACACTCTGAAAATTTGGAGAAGAAAAGCGATCTGAACCAATTTAAAACAATCAAAATTTATATGATCATCATCAAAGTTGTTATTTTTTTCCAGCAAAACAACTTCAATAATTCTACTTCCTGTTGCCTTGCACCGGTTTGTGTCATTCTCAATCATTGGATTTCCTTTTCAAAATTGCAACAAAGATATTATTCTCTTACTGCAAGAGATTTTGGACGGTAATAAGTTAAATATTCATAACTAATTTAGGAATAGGAACATAAACAATTATGCTATTTCAGCATTAGCCTAATAGCAGAGTAAAAGATGAGTTTTCAAACATTTGTCTTTGACGCATATGATCATCTCTTTGCAATAACCCTGTCACTGATATTTCAATATGCACAAAAGAAAAAGCATATTGCATGAAAATTTAAATAATGAACTAAAGCTATATGAAAATAAATTCTTTTATTTTTAAATAATCAACCACAGTGTGATAAACATAAAATATTATAGATGACCAAAATAAAAACCCATGAAAATTCAACCAAGCAATGTGTTCATATTGTTCTCTGTGATTGAGTGGTTAAGAAAACAATAAGAAAATAATGTGCATGAAAGTGTCCACCAACTCAAGTGTGAAATGTGTGTGCGTGTGGGTGCCTTCCTTTAATTCTTACGGTGATCATGTTATTTTGAAAATGCCATTTCTAGGATTTCACTTTCGAATATGCGATTTCATGAATACACTTGAAAACATTTAATCTCAAATGTTAGTGATTGCTCAAGACATTCATGATCAATGGTGATTAGAATTATCATTATTGGCTCTAAGTAGAGAATTTAAAAAATGATGGAACTGGCAAAAATGCTTCTGACTAACATCAGTTTTGGAGGAATAAGCGCTTTTTCAGTCAAGTAAAATCCTTAGAAGCCTTGAGGCCCATAGACCCGGTGCTTATCCCTGTTTTCATGGCGTGAAGCGGATAGAGTAACAATGGTCTATCACAAATTAAATACATTTCTACACCTGGGTAGAGTGAGGCAATCGGAGTAAAATTTCTTGCCCCCAAGAAAAACAATGAGGTGACTGGGGGGTGTTTTTTCAGGTCAAGGGCCGCTTTTTTCAAATAATCTATCCCATTCTTGTATCACAAGTTTATTATCTGTTATATAGTAACGTAATTAAATAGTGTAGGGAACAGCTCTGTGTCTGGCCAAGGACAGCGTACCAGGCAGCAGGCATCAATACACAGACCAAGGTAAAACTTATCCAGGTTAAGTGCAAGTCTGTGCCCCAACTTGTACACATGGCCTGATACAGAGCTGGAAACAAGTTCCAAGTTTTATAATATTTGACTGACACCAGTTTCTAATGGTGCCTTTGGCATAAAGAGTAATTAATTAGATAGTGACTTGAAAAATATAAACCAAAGTAAAAATTAGAAGAGAAAAAAAATCATGATGGTGAAATGTGTTAAGATTTTTTGCAAACACTTCAATAAGATTGAGTGAAAGAAAACCATGCCCAGTGTTTAAAATATAAAAAAACAAAAACGATTCAGATCCTGAAGTAAAATTTTCAGGAACTCTTGGAAATTAGGAACGACTTGCATCACAGAAAACCCAAATTTCAAAAGTAAAGTGCTGGATGCAAGGAAAAATAAATTGTCTAGTCACCTGCACCCCTTCTTCCAGCTTTCTGGGAGTTTGGGTTTCTGTTTTTTCCTCAGCTTTATCTCCCTATGTGCAAAGCAGGAAAATATCATCAATGGCAGATCAAAGATAATCATTTATATCTATTTTTAGTTTTAACGTTTTTTAAAGTTTAATGATCTTCTATACACTGTGAGGTCACATCAAAATTGGCATCAGCTGTCTAATGTATAAATTGTAACTGTAATAGGATTGTGGTACCAACTTTTGAAAAGTTTTTTGTTCCTTTTCCCTTTTTTTTAAAATTATTATTTTAAAAAACCTGACAAAACTTATCTAAATGTATTAACTTCTATATTTCATATAAAATCTTTGAGTGCTAAAGAGTTGTTTGCCCTTGCCGGACACGCTGTTAAAAACTTTTTCTTTAATCTTTTTCTTCTTGAATATTTCATTCCCTTTTTTTTCTTTTATGAAATAAATCAAGTTTTTGTAATTACCTGGAGAAATGATTAACATTTTCAGAATTCTACCATGTAAAAATAAGTAATGGATTTATAATTCATTTCAACAAAAAGCCATAAACAAAACAAAAAAAGTATTAAAATTTTGTCCAGAATTTGCCAACGAAAAGGGCAAAAGAAAATGACTTTTTTTCAACAAACAATCAAAAATATAAATCGACAATTTGCAATTTGCAATTTTCAATATCAGTTGTTCACCGTTCCATCAACATCATCACAATGTGTTTCTTTTTCAACCTCTGCCATTGGTGGAAGAGGTTCAGCCATATTAGATTCAGACCCGTGCTTTTTTGACAAATTAACTTCCACAATTTTTGAAGTCCCTCCACTCAAGCTGACCTTTCTGACCTCAACTATATGCGACATATCCATATCCTCCTAAAGTGATTTGTAAAATGGTTAAACACTCGAGTCACAATCGTTCTTAAAATGAATTAGAATGGAAAGACGCATTAGACAAGCATCCGTTGAGCTTGAGTTCAAAACATTTTGGGGATATATGGTGTGAAAATCTTACATCAAATGAGAGAATGAAGGAATGAGGCCTGCTAAAAACTAAAAACAAAAAATCAGAATAAAAGGGAATGCAAAAATAGATAATGGTATAGCTTCAACTGTTTCATGCTTTCTGTGTTTGCTAGCTGACAAAGGGGAGACCCGAAACATTTTATTTCTTGTTAGTTGTTTTACACTTGGATCCATACCATTATCTTTTTGCGCGAAATGAGAGAGGAAGCAAAGAAAATGAAGTAGGAAGGTAAAAATTGACTCTGAAAAAAAAAAGACAGATGAAGAGAAACATACAAAGAAAGCAAATCAGAAGGAAATGAGACATATAAACTGTTACTGAGAGTCATCACAAATTGTTATGCAATGCACACATTTTGAAGATATAAATTTGTGCAGAACATGACTTTGACACATGTCTTAAAAGTAAATATTTTGAGGACAAAATCAAAAAAAGAAACTCACAGTTAAAAGCAGACTGATACATTGTGAATGTAAAAAAACCCAACAACATTGATTGACTTAAATTTGTAAAATGTAAGATGTATCATCAACATGATTATCCAATAGTCATTCATAATCATGTCAAATCCATAAATTTGTTTTTCTATGTTACCTGATTGGGCAAAGTTCTGGGTGTTGCCTCTTCAATCTCCGCCTCTTCGACTGACACCAGCTTCAGTAGCTCCTCCTCCTCATCGTCCTCCTCGGGGGCGTCCTTCTTCAGGGCCTCCAGCTGTTGTTGCTTCTTGATGCTCTTGGCCAGATTTTCCCGGGCTTCCGTCAGGAGTTCAGCGTAGATTCCCTCCTCGTCTTCTAGCCTAGGGAGATCCATGGACACACGAGGGAAAACACCTGGAGGGGAAAATGAGAGGAAGGATATTATTTACATGTGTTGTATTTGGTTATAATGAATGGCATTTATAAACACTTATCCACGATCATCACCATGCTATAATCACTTTACAGTAGCTCATTTGCCCTGGGAAATAGCTAGATATTTACTACAACTGTACAAACATAAAGAAGACAATGCAATTCTCTTTTGCTAACTAAAATGTTGTGTTGATAATGATATGTTTTTGTGTGTTCTGAACAAGTTCAGTATTCTGATCTTTATTCCTGCAAGTAATCTCACAAACAAAAAAAAAGAAAGGAAAACTGGAAGAGGAAGAAAGAAAGACGACTGAAAGGAAGAAAAACAGAGAGAGAAAAAATAGACAATGCTGCAAATAAAAGACAATCTCAAATATAATTGATCAATGTATAGACTCCTGTTGAAGCAAATGGTGTGGCAAAAGAGAGGCATACATCAAATATAGATTATAAAAAATATTTTAAAAAGAAATAAGCTCTAACCTTCCCCGCATAAAGTGATGACGTCCGGTTCAAAGTGGGCCACCTGGATCTGGAATGTCTTGTGGAAATTCTCTGGAATGCCAGGAAGGAATTTCACCTGCAGTTTTTGTTCTCCAAATGGTTCAATGTAGCCCTGGTGAGCAAAAGAGGAAATTAGAATCGGTCAAGTATTGTTTGAAAAAGAGACAGTTCAAGCATGGAAGAAAGCTATCATTTGTTTAGGGCGACCATCACCTAATGCATAAAATGGTATCCTGTTTGCAAGCAAGTTTACAAAATACAAATTTATTACTAAGCTCTACTCATGAATTGAATGTCACAAATATATCAAATTAAATTGCATTATTGAAATCACTTAATCAATTGCTGTAGATGTGCTGTGCTGTACAAAGTCCCATTCAGAACACAAAAATTATTATTAATTTTTAAAAGCATAAACCATCCCCTTTGATAATTTACTGCTACCAGTTTATTCAATTGCTTTCACCCCCGCAGGATGTGACCACCCACAGAAACACCAACACTTACTGAATGTGGAGACATGATTGGCTGTCCGGGCAGGGGACGTTTCTCCAAGGCTGGATCCATGTTGATAGCGCAAAACTCAAAGCCGACTTTTCCCGTGTTGATGAGGGTGATGGTGGATGAGGCCACTTGGTCGTACATCTAGACAAAAGATAAAGTCAATTAATTGAAGATGTTCAGTTACCCTCATTACTTTCAATAAATAATCCTAACCTACAGCAGATGGAAAATCAGAGGAGTACAACAAGTAAACAAAAACAGTATACAATACAGAAACATTTCGAGTTTGCCCTTTATCAATAACATAGTTCACCTGACAACTGGATGACAGATGACATGGTAAAAATATTTAACGAAATGTTAATAATAATAATAATAGCATTGTAGCATTGTTCGTTACACTCAAGGTATAATATTCTTAAGTGAAAATATAGAGTGTGTAAATTAGCTTCAATTATTGACAGCACAAAACAGAAACTGCCTCTTTGGTAAAGTTTCCACAGTTTCTATAGCTGTTGGGGAACACCTGAGGCTACAATATCATGTTGTCTGGTT